>OY796895.1:36977654-37165411 GCA_963680785.1 Diplosoma virens | reverse complement strand
TAATGTTTTGAGAAAATTTGTTAGAAGATTGAATTCTTGCGAGCTTTCAATCTTCTAACAAATTTTCTCAAAACATTAGCTTTGAAAATAGTTTTTGTATTCCGTATTTGGGTAAGGAATCACATCACTTTGCAAATCGTCTTTCTGCATTAATAAAAAACAAGTAGGCTACAACTTAAAAATATCTCCTATCTATAAAACTTTTAAAGTGGTCAATTATTTTCAGTTAAAATCCAAAACTCCTATGGCTCTTTGTTCAAATGTTGTCTATAAATTCTCGTGTTCGTGCAATACGAACAAGACATACATCGGTATGTCGTCCAGACATTTGATCACTAGAGTTCGGGAGCATCTGAATTTCAAAAGTCTACAGGATAGTGCAGTTAAAGATCATATTTTGTCGTGTGAAAAGTGTTCTAATAATCGGTCTGATGAAAACAATTTTGTAATAATACGTAAATGCAAATCAGAATTTTGTTCTAAGATTCACGAAGCTCTACTCATAAAAAAGTTAAGTCCAAAATTAAATAGACAAATGTTCGCAAACGGAGCTTCATATTTATTGAATATATTTTGATTGTAATATTTTTTCTTTTTTTCTTCAATGACATCATAATCTGAAATTTAATTTGTATCAATTTAGTTTCTCTCTCGTTTTGATTTAAAATTTAGCCTGTTAGTCAAAAGTACAACCTTTTTTAAAAAATATACATTGTTTTTTGCTGTTGTTAATTTTTAATTTTTTATGTGTGTGTGTAAATTTAAAGTTAATTAATAGTACTAATTGTAGAAACCTGATGAGGGCTGAAGTAAGCCGAAAACGTTCGTTTTTTTTTTAAATAATAATTTTTAATGTTTATTTAATAAATGCTGAAAATGCTGAATCCATTATAGTCATACATGCTGAATCCATTATGGCTGCTATTTTCAATTGTTGTCTGGTTTTCAAAATAGTTATTAAATAACACAAACAAAAAATCTGACTCGAGCCTCGCAGTCGTCACAGCCGTTATATAGACCTTTAAAAAGTTGTCCAGAGATGCAAAGAGCCGCATGGTGACCTTAAAAAATTGTCTACAGACCAGAGATGAGCATGGACCGGATCCGGAGCCCAGTTGGAGCTGGACTGAGGTAGTTTTTGGTCGGAGCCGGAAAATAAGAATTGGCATCTAAAAGTCAAAAAGCAATATTCTATACTTTACTACATTGCTTTTATTAAGCCTAAATTATTAAGTTTAAATGCCGAGAAATCAAATTTCTGGTAAACGATTACCGGTATGCCTAATTCAGGAATTCTCCATTCTTCAAGGTCCGGATTCTGGACGAGTCAATTAAAAAAACAAAATCTTTCAAATTTAAGCACTACAAGACTAATCAGTCAGTCCAGTGGTTTCCAACCGGTACTTCATAGCCCAGTAGTGAGCCATGGGCTATTTTCAGTGGGCCACAAAGCATAAATCAAAATAAAAGCACATGATATTTGCACTGATAGCCTTACAAAAACGAGGACCTGGTGCAAGAAACGTAAGGGGGCCACTATTGGGTGATTTAAAGCATAGCGAGGCATTTTTTACTGCCTCAAGACATTGTGATCTCTAAAAAAAAAAAGAAAAAAAAGGTCTGTACTTCCACATTTCCACAAGTACTAAGTGACCACAACCTAAGAAGCAGAATCTTCAAAATTTTTTCTTTTCTTTTTGACATGCCATCATAGGCGTACCAGCCAAAAAATTTGGGGGAGCAATAAAGTTTTGCCCAAATTTTGTGACAAATGTCCAAATCATAATTTTTTATTTTACGGATACGACAAAAAAATTGTCCGAGATTCTCCGACGAAGACCAAATTTTGTCCTGAAATCATGGTGTTCTCCAAAAAAAAAAGGTCTTCACTTGAAATGATCTTTACCTAAATTTGGGAACAATTTTTTGCAATTGGTTATTGTCGCTGCCTTAAAATTCTTGGCTTTGCCCAAATTTTTCATATCGCTGCCCGAAAAATTCTGTTATTGCCCAAATATTTTTTTGTCACTGTCTTTTCAGCTGAAAATTTGATAGCACAGGAGAATTAAACAATATGTGGGTTCATTTTTTTCTTGACGCGAGACCTTTTTAGGGGGTACGTGCAGTGGTGGATATTGGTTGAGGCGAATGAGGCAGTTGCCTCGGCCCCCCTCGAAAATAGCACATACCGGTACCGTTTCAATTCGGTGCAGATGTTTTTTCGAGGTTATTATGAAGTCGGGATGAAAAGTTGGAAATGCCAAGATCGATTCGAGGTGAAGACCTTTTCTTTTTTTTTTTAGAGAACACCTTGATTTTGAGAGCAAAATAGGGAAATTAGAGATCAAATTGAAGCGAAGACTTTTTTTTTCTTTTTAATTTTTTTTTAGAGAACACCTTGATTTTGGGAGCAAAATAGGGAAATTAGAGATAAAACCGAAATGAAGACGTTTTTTTTAGACCCCCATGATTTTGAGAAAGTGAAAGACGAGATCAAAGCTCTTTTTCTTTTTGAAAATCCTTGCCTCGGGCCCCTGAATTTGAAATATCCACCACTGGGTATGTGAATAGTTTTTAGATTCCATAAAAATCTAACGCTCGGATTAAATTGTGTTTTTTAGATATGCCGAGATTTTCAGCAAAGCTCTTTTTTTTTAAATTAAAAACTTGTTTTTTTGATGAACTTTGTGGTACGTATTTCTAGATGGTACGTATAGCAAAATGGTTGAGAACCACTGATATAGTTATATCAATGTGGTTGTTGTATCTTTGCACAAATACACAGGTTTATAGAATGCTTTTAGTTCGTTTACTGTAGTAGCTTGATGACTTTGAACTGACTGATGAACCGAAATAGATGCGCAAATTTAACTTGTAACCATTATGCTTGGAGATACGTCGTGGATTGTGTCGCCCGTACTCGTCTCCGGTTGGTAATCTCGGATTCTTGCGTTGGTTCGAAGAAAAACTAGATGCGTGATCAGTCCCGGCTGGAAGTGTTTCTGTAGACAAAACGCTCGTTGGGATCTCACAGGGATCATCATCTTGATCCGAACCGTATGGAGGTCGAAGTTGATCAAGATGTCTTCTCCAAGTTGGACTCGTACGTTTACGCTTTGTGTACCATGGACTTTCGTAACTATCGCAGGCACCCATCGTGGGTCACGATCTCTTCTAGGTCCGAAGTACAGTGCGTAACAAGGGTCCCCTAGTGTGTAGTGATGTTCGACTTTCGAAACCACTTCCGAGTCTTCAGTATTTGAATGCTTGCCTGATTGTCTTGACTGTCTTCCCTGCAGGAGAAGCGGAATAGATGGAACCAAAGTGTCAATTTTGGTGAGAATTCTTTTTCCATTCAACAATTTGCTTGGTGACAGTCCCGATGCAAAAGGAATCCTTCTATATTGCATTAAGAAATTCTTGCAAAGCTTCCTTTGGAGGTAACGAGGATTTTCTCAATACCTGTTTGAACGATTGTATCAAACGCTCGGCAGCACCGTTTGTTGCTGGGTGAGATGTACAATGCCTCGTTGTTTGCACCAAGCTTGGAACTCTTATCGGTCACCAACGTGTGGGGATATCCGAAATGAGCAAATCCTTGTTTAAGTATAGCAGTAGTACTATTCGAAGACGTTGAGGTTGTTGGGTGAATGCAAGGATATTTTGAATAAGCGTCTACAAGGACTAACCAGTTTCTTCCCAGAAAGTTGATCGCATGGTCTAAGTGGAGTCTTGACCATGGTTTTTCTGGCATCATCCACGGATGGATTGAAGGTTTAGCCGGCTTATTTTGAAATTGGCCACAGGAAGTGCATTTGTGACATAAATCCTCAATGTCAGAGTCAATTCTTGGCCAATAGACAGTTGACCTGGCAAGTTGTTTCATCCGTTGCATGCCGAAATGTCCAAGGTGTAATAATTTAAGAATATGATTACGTAGGGTTGAAGGAATTATTACCCGTAAGCCGTAAAAAAGGCAACCATTCTCTTTTGACAACGAATTTTCCAACTTTTTGAAGTCTTTAAGCTCTTCCGAAAATGCATGCGGCCATCCTTCCTTCACAAATCGCATTACTTGGGAAAGAATTGGATCCTTGGCAGTACTGATGGTTCGAACCAAACAAACGCTATCGACATCTTCTTCCATCTCCTCCCCATCAAAACTTGAATCATTTGAAAATGGCAAGCGACTAAGAGCATCGGCATTACCATGGTCTTTGCTTCTACGGTATTCCACCGTGTAGTCGTATTGATGGACTAGTAATGCCCATCGTGCAAGTCGATTCGCGGCCATTGCAGGAGTACCTTTATCAGGGGAAAACAAGGTCACTAAAGGTTTGTGATCGGTAACCACAATGAACTTACGACCGTACAGAAACTGATGAAATTTCCTCAAAGCATACACTAAGGACAGTGCTTCTTTCTGTATTTGGCTGTAGCGTCTTTGTGTCGCCGATGCTTCCGTCTGCAAAGCGATGAAATAATACAGCTCCAATTCCGCATTCTGAGGCGTCACAAGATAAACCCAACGGAAGAGATGGGTCATAGTGAACGAGAACAGTCTCTGTGCATAGTAACCGTTTGATCTTTTTGAAAGATGTAGCTTCCTCTTCACCCCACTTCCACTGTTGTCCTTTTGCAATTCCTCGACTTGATAAAGTGTGACCCAGGTAATCTATTGATACTTGGGCGAAAACACATTTTTGAACAAAGCTCGCGGGTTCATCACCACTTACCAAAATATGATTGATTATATGCATTCGCTAGATCAATCTTACTAAAGCAGTAACCACGTCCTAGCTTGCGCATAAGATCTTCTGGGAGAGGAATTGGTTGACGATGGTCTTCCAGTTGCGAGTTCACAGTCACCGAATAATCTCCACAAACTCTGATGCTTGTTTTGTTTGACCTGGCAAAGGAGACTTTCAAATAGGAACCACGGGGATGCCGTACGAGTTAAAATCTGTAAGCTCCCATAACCCTCTCTTAATTAAATCTTGTAGGATTGAGAACGGAACAGGTCTTGGCTTTTTGAAAATAGGTTCAGCTTCAGATTTAAACCGTATGTCCAGTGAAAAATCTTTTAGACAACCCAATGTTGATTTGAGTAGGAAACTCTCCACATAATTGAATACATGCCGCATGTAAAGAGTTTTCTGGACCACTTGTAGTGACGTGTTGTTGGTGAGTTTCAACTTCATCATCGCCAGACGACCTAGTAAATTTAGATTTGGCACCTTAGTGACAATTATAGGAAAGGTCACGTCAGGTGATTTTCCATCAATACTTGCGGTTGATTGGAATTGTCCCACGACGGGTAGCGGGCTACCTTCAGCAACTTGATATTGAACTGTTACAGGTTGTAGAGTGGGTTTACCCAGCGTTTGCCACGTCGCTTCACAGCAAAATGTGTCACTGGCTCCGCTATCAATTTCAAACTTGATTCTGCGGTCATTAAGTCTAATAGTTTGATAGATGGGTGAAACAGAACATCGGACTATTGTTATAGTATGTGACGTCATAGCGCACGGCTCTACTGCCTTCTTCTCTCTGGTTTGATAAGTGTGGTTAACCGCGTGATAAATTATTAGTATAACTTACAGATTCAGTCGTATAACTATCGTGTAACTCCGTATAAATAAAAGAGCTAACTGCAGATACTAGTGGAACTCATAACATGGCGTCGTCGACAGTCAGCTTATAAATTTGTTGAAGAAAATAAGCTTACGAACCATTATAAAAGTATACTGCAAGTTCGTGATCGGAGATTTGTAAAAGATTGAAGATAAAAGAGAGATGGCAAAAAATACGCGAGAGCTGCAAGCAGAATTAGAAGCAGCAAACAAACGTATAGCCGAATTATCTCAATCTAATCAAAACGCGAATAGTAATATTAATAATGACGAACCTCCTTCTTGGTTAAAAACTCTTTTAGAGGCACAGTCTGAAAGCCAGCGACAAATGCAACAAATAATCGAACGATTTTCGCAACAGCAGCTGGCCCAAAGCGCGAACAGCGAGAGAAGCGAATCACGTGAGCAAACCATTGACGTCAACAATTCTAACAACGAGGCAAGGCGAACCAAAGCGGACGCACAAAAGCCTTCCACACTGCAGGTGGGAATTTCGTTAGCTGAATTTGCGAAATGGCGTAAATCGTACAACGATTATGCTACGGTCTCGCTTGCAACAGAGCTGCCATTGAGCAGTCAGTTGGCATTGCTTCGCGGTTTTTTTTCGATGGACATGCGAGAAGCCGTAGAACACGTACTTCTTATCCCGGATGATACGACACTTAAACCAGACGAAGTGTTAGACAAAATTAAAAATTACATCCGGAGTCAAAGAAATATAGCGTTAGATTGCGTCGCATTTGAAGAGAGAAAGCAAACGGCTGGCGAAAACTTCGAATCAGACTTGTGCAATGAATGTTTAAATCGTCGTTTAGTCACAAAAATCATGTCGGGAATATATGACAAAGAGACTCGAACAAAGCTCCTAGCCATGTCCCCATTACCTGATCTTCAGACCGTCACTGATTTATGCAGATCGGAAGAGTCAGCAAAACTAGACGACGCGCGAATAAGCCGACAGCTGAATGAGAGAAGAGCGTACCAAAGCAAATTTCGTCGAAATTTCTCTAAATCTAAAGAGCGCAATAAAAAGCCCTGTACAAAATGCGGTAAAAAGACCTGCCCACCAAAAGGTCAAACCCACTGTCCCGCAAAGGATACAGAGTGCTTAATATGTCGCAAAAAAGGTCACTCTACATCAGTGTGCTTTCACAACAAACCCGGGTTTAACAGACGCGAAGAAACGAAGAAAAAGTTAACGGGACAAATAAAGCGTAGATGCAATGCTAACGCAAATTTCGCTAACTCCGCGGCGCCCAAAATAACTGTTAATCTTTTTTCTCTTAAACATCGTAACCCGTTAGGTTCCACAGAAGCTACACCAGACACAGGTGCCGAAGCAAGTCTTGTTGGGGTAAACATCATTCAACGGCTCGGAATAGACCTTGCTAATCTAATGCCGCCAAATCAAGACACTCTTAGTGCAGTAAACCGGCAGACCGTAACATGCGTAGGGATTTTCCCATGCATCATCGAATACTGCGGCCGATTCGTGGAAGAAACCATTTACGTCTGTCCTGAGGTAGAAGATTTTTTGCTTGCTTGGTACGTATGTCAACAGGTTAACATTCTACCTGACACGTATCCCCAACCGATAAATTCGTCAAAAACACCTCGAAAATTAGCAAGCATATTAAAAGCAGAGAACACAAGATTCATTATATCAGAGAACCCAACTGAAGCAGAAATTAGTAAAATTGAGAACAAGTTGATAAAATCGTACAGCGATGTGTTTTGTTTTTTCTGAAGACACAACATTACGGGAAATGAACAGTAAACCCATGAAAATTTTCTTGAAAGATGATGCTGTTCCATTTGCTTTACCTGTTCCACGCCAAATACCTTTAGCGTTCAGAAGGATGGTGAAGACAGAGCTTGACCAACTTGTACAAGCCAGAGTCATTGCACCAGTAACAGAAGCAACTGATTGGGTGCACCCTATGGTCGTTGTACAAAAACCCAATGGTGGAATTCGTCTCTGTATTGATTTGCAGAAATTGAACAAATACGTACGCCGTCCATATCATCCATCTAAATCACCTGCTGAAGCTATTTCGAATATTTCTTCTTCGTCTAAATTTTTCTCAACATTAGACGCCACTAAAGGATACTGGCAAGTACCTTTAGAAAAAGAAAGTCAAGACTTTACCACATTCATTACGCCGTTCGGAAGATTTAAATTCCTTCGAGCTCCGATGGGACTAGCTTCTTCTCAAGACGAATATTGCGCAAGAGGCGATGAAGCTCTGCAAGGCATTGAAAAAGTCGAAAAAGTGGTAGATGACATTCTTATGCAAGGCGAAACCGCACAGGAGCACTTGAATACCGTAGTGGCTGTACTAAACAGATGTCGAGAACACGGCATTACTCTTAATCCGAAGAAAGTGCAGTTACTACAAAGTGCTGTGAGATATGTCGGATATATAGTGAGCAGCGACGGTATTAAAGCAGACCCCACAAAAATTGAAGCAATCTCTGAATTCCCTGCTCCAACAAACATAACTGAATTACGATCTTTTATGGGTATGGCAAACCAGCTGGGCGGTTTACTCACCTACTCAGTGAAGCAGCAGGCCCACTTCGGGACCTGCTCAAACCAAAAAATGCTTTTCTCTGGTCACCCCAGCATGAAGAAGCATTTACAAAGACAAAAGACATTCTTTGTAGCCCCCCTATTTTGGTTGCATTCGACCCCAATCTGGAAACGATGCTGCAAACAGATGCATCTCGGTTGAAAGGTCTAGGTTTTGCACTTTTGCAAAAACATCAAGAAACGTGGAAATTGGTTCAAGCAGGATCACGTTTTATAACTGAGACTGAGGCCAACTACGCTATGGTTGAACTGGAATTGCTCGCTGTTGTTTGGGCTATGCGTAAATGCCGCATATATCTGCAAGGCTTACCCAATTTCGAGCTGATAGTAGATCACAAGCCATTAGAGTCAATCCTGAATACCCAGACACTCGATATGGTGGATAATCCCAGGATTCAGAGACTTAAAGAAAAACTTAGCGCTTTTATATTCCACACCACCTGGAGAAAAGGCAAAGACCATGTGATCCCCGACGCGTTGTCACGAGCACCGTGCCGCGACCCAGAACCAGAAGATATCATAAACGTAGACACAACCAGAATGATTTGCAAAAACGTTTCCACAATTCTGAGAGGAAAAGACCCAGAAGTCACAAAAGAAACATTTATCGATCCAATGCTGGAAGACTTAAAAGAAAATACTCAGCAGGACGAAGCAGCACAACAATTAATCACTGCTATTAAAAGCAACTTTTCAAAAGGAAACGAATATCCATTAGCTCAACCTTTCAAAAAGCTGAAAGATCAGCTTACTTTCGAAGATGGATTAATTCTCCTGAACAGCCATCGCATTGTGGTGCCGGTACAGAAAAGAAAAGAAATACTGACAAAGCTACATGCCTCACATCAAGGCATCGAAAGAACAAAACAAAGAGCGCGTCAAATAGTGTACTGGCCAGGAATCAATAGCGACATCAAAAATACCGTTGAAGCCTGCACGAAATGCCCAAGAGCACCAACCAAGCTTGCAACAGGAACCATTACAACGCGATCCCCTCCCATCAAGACCCTTTGAAGACGTATCTGCAGATTTATTTTATTATGCCGGTAAGACTTACCTGGTTTATGTAGACCGTCTGTCGGGATGGATTAAGCTCGGCGAGTTCTCTCATGACCCTAGTTCACATCAGATAATCAGCACTATAAGAAAATTTTTCGTGGACACAGGGGTACCAGTACGAATCAGAACTGACGGAGGACCGCAATTCACATCAAGCAAGTTTCAACAGTTTCTCAAGAAATGGGGAGTAACTTCCACCATAAGTACTCCACATTACCCACAGTCAAACGGACACGCAGAAGCAGCAGTGAAAGCCATGAAGCACCTTGTTGCCAAAACTGCTGAGCATGGTAGTCTCAACTGCGATGAATTTAGCAGCGGCCTAATCGAATGGGTTAACACACCCAAGGCCCATGGGTTATCACCAGCCGAAATTTTATACGGCGCCCCGCTACGTTCAATCGTCCCAGCTAAACTGAAATATTTCAAGGAAGATTGGCAAAACAAATTCGACAAGTGGGACGCAGCTTTATCAAATCTACAAGTGGCTGCAGAAACCGAATACAATAAACGCGCAAAACACCTCAATCCACTAAAAATCGGACAACATGTTCGAATTCAAGACCATATTACAAAAAAATGGTTGCGATCGGGACTCATCATCGGCGTCGGGAGAAACCGCGACTACCACATAAAACTACCGAGCGGTCGAGTCTGTTGGCGCAATAGACGTTTTATTCGCCCTCTCCCCACCGAAGGGGGAGACCCCAAAGAGGAAATGATGACATCAGACGAACGTCACGTCCATTTTGAAGATGAAGTCTTCCCACCATCTCCAACCTCGCGGCGAAGCGTGAGACAAAAACGCTTTCCTGATCATTTAAGGGATTTTGCATGAAGTAGCGTAAAACTCATAGCGCTTGTGCCGTATTGTATATAGTTTGTTGCATGTTTATTAATCGGGCTCGTACAACGTACTAATATTTTTCTTAGACAACCTTTTCGCTAAAAAGTTTCTTAAAAGGGGGTTGTTATAGTATGTGACGTCATAGCGCACGGCTCTACTGCCTTCTTCTCTCTGGTTTGATAAGTGTGGTTAACCGCGTGATAAATTATTAGTATAACTTACAGATTCAGTCGTATAACTATCGTGTAACTCCGTATAAATAAAAGAGCTAACTGCAGATACTAGTGGAACTCATAACAACTATTGATTGCAGATGACCTGTTTTCTTGCAGAAGCTGCAAATAGCTTTAATGTAGGGGACAAGCTTTGCTGAAATGTCCAGAATTTCCACACCTGAAGCAGGCGGTTTTCTTTTCTTGCGTTTGGCTGCTTCTTCCACTTCTTGAGCCACTCTGATGGCGTTGCTAAACTTCAGTTCAACGTCCTTGAGCTTGAAGAGTGTCTTCGAAACTGCTTCGTTGTCGACCGAACAGATGAATTTAGTTCGCAAGGCTTCATCTAAAGGATCTTTAATGGATTGAAAATCACATGTAGCTGCATCTTGTCGTATTCTACTTGCCAGTTCAGGAATAGTTTCCCCAGGTTTGCGTTTCATGTCAGACCAGAACTTGAAACGTTCTCTGACAACAAACCGTTTTGGATCAAACTGCTCTGCCATAAACGTCTGAATATCATACATCGTTAGCTCATGTATGCTTTTGACAGGTTGTTGCTGAGCCGCTAAGTTGCCAAGTTGCTAAGCATTTTGAAAACGGAGTTAGATTGGTTGGTAAGAAAACTTTGTGCTTGCTTGTTGTCGGAAATAGACGAATGTTCGGAACCTTGCCAAATAATCAGTCCATAACTCAGATGTAGAATCGAATGGTTGAAAACTTGCCATCGGTGTTGGAACATTTTCTCGCGGGTTGTTCAAGCTGCTTTGTAAAATTTTCAGCTGTTCTTGAAGCATTGTCATTTGCTCTTTGTGCTGCTTGTTCTGCTCGCGATGCTCGTCGCGTAAAACTGCCATTTGCTCTTGGTGTTGCTTATTTAACAACAAAATTAGCTCAGAAATTTCGGTCATATGGACAATTCAAGCTGTTAATGCAAATTCAACAAATTTTCTTTTTTTCTTGACGCAGATGAGTTACTTGAATCCTCGTCACCACTTTTGCCTGTTGTATCTTTGCACGAATACACAGGTTTATTAAATAACAATAATTAAAATTCACAAAAAGTACTTAGCCAAAAACAACAGTATTGAAATAGAATGCTTTTAGTTCGTTTACTGTAGTAGCTTGATGACTTTGAACTGACTGATGAACCGAAATAGATGCGCAAATTTAACTTGTAACCATTATGCTTGGAGATACGCTTGTCCAATAATTGTTCGAGCAGAAGGCGCTGATTAAGAAGCGTAAGAAAACACTACGTCATCTATTGCACAATATCACAACAGTAGTTGTATGAGTTACGGTATATGAAGTATTGATTCAAGTTTTTAAAAAAATTATGATTGTTGATATAAATGCATGAATTTTCCTATTTCAATTTAATATTTATCTTAATTTATTATCTGTTAATTAATTTATATACTCTTTTTATTAAGTTCTTTACTTTGTATATGGAGTAAAGTGCAAATATGTGATTGACCCTTGCATAATTTTGTAATTAAGTTCAAATAGGAATAGATGTTGTATAGAGTTTTTATAGGCTATATAAGATTTTTGGCACTTATGTACTTATTGACACATTCTCGGTTCTACTTTTCTTTTGTTTCTAATCTTTTCTCATATTGCACTCTCATTTCTAATTTTTTTTTGTATGGCGGCATTTCTCTTTCTGATTGGATCTCGCATTTTATTTTCTTTCTCACTTCTATTGTACATGGCATATGTAATTATATATACACCTCAAATAAAGCAAATAAATAATTTTCTCATTGACAAAAGCATGTGATGAGCTCTGCATTCATGTTTGTTTTTTTGTTTGGTCCTGGACCACACAAATTCAAATGATTCAAGGTTGCATAATTAACAGGGTCTACGAAATGAAGCTGATGGTTAACTTTCAAATGTTGATATCCCATGAAACACAGTGGGTTTTGGAGGAATAGATACACAGACTCAAAAGGGCTTTATGGTTGCTATAGAAAACCAAGAAGCTGCTACTTTGTTGCCAATCTTGTGACAATATGTTCTTTTTAGAACAACCATGATTTCCGATTTATGGGAGGCTCATAATAAGTCAGTAACATAGAATATCAACATTTAACAATTAACCATCAACTCCATTTCGTAAATCCAGTAGTGGACGCAATCACGAATCATATTTAGTCGATGTGGCCCAGGGCCAAACAAAGAAACAAGCATGAATGCGAAACTCATCACATGCTGTTGTTGACCTATTTAATTGAATTTATGTGGAAGCAGAAATTTGAAGATGAACCATTTCAAAATCCTTTAAAGTACATGCACAAAGTTTATCCTTTGCAAAAAATTGTTTGCTGTGTTATTTATTTTTTTTATTTTATATTTTCTTTTTATTTATCCTCCTGACTTACAAGAAAGCGATGGAGGTACTAATATGAAGGGTAAACCAATTACCCCAACCTGCTTCTAGAAATGCCAAGATATTGCTGTCCACTTAAAATACTAATAGAGATATAACTGAATTTTAGAACTGATTGAGAAAACCACCAAGCCAGGAAAAGTACTGCAAAGTGTCTTTGCCACAGACACAACGGTAGGTGCAAGTAGGTTTTGAACCAAGACCATGTTGATCACAAACATGGTGTTTTAACTACTTGACCATGCTGTTGACAAAAAAAAAGAAAATGTTGTGTTTATGAAAAACTTGCAAAATTTTTCAGTTTTTTTTAACATTAAAATTATGAAATCCAATCAGTTCTTTCAGAGACAAATCAGTTCTTTAAGTTTTAAAAGTCTTAAGGAATTGGACTTTGAGTGAGAACTTTCCATTTCACATTCTTGCTTAAGCTTCCATGTTGGATTCAGGGGAGCAAAGGGGGCTTAGATCTTTAAATTTTAGGCAGATAATGTAATTTTTTGGCACAACCATGACCTCCTAAAGATTCCAAAATTTTTTGGTGTCTCCTAATAAATTTTTTTCAATGAGGTAAAAAGCAACGTCATAGTATAAAAAAATCGGTAGGTCGTTTTACCGAAACTCACCGAAACTCACCGGAACTCACCAAAACTCACCGGAACTCACCGAAACTCACCGGAACCAACATTAATTTAATAATTAAAACAAAAACTTTTGTTTTTAAAATTTAGCAGGACCTATGCAAAATTAATTCATGCAAAAAAATATCTTTTAAATAATGCCGACTTTTAAAAATAAGTGAGTTTCGGTAAAACGACTCTTCAAAAAGTCGTTTTACCGAAACTCACCTGTATCTTTGTAATAAAGACTAAAATTCAATTTATTATTGTTTGTATATAATCTCTGCAATCTGTTGTTTGTTTAAAATAAAATTGAAGTTGTATTTATGTGAAACAAGCTGCATTTTAGTGAGTTTCGGTAAAACGACTATATATCAGCAACTATATATTTTACCAAAACTCACTTATAACTTTTAAAATAAAAACATTGAAACAAATCTTTTGCTTTTAAAATTTAGCAGGATCTATGCAAAATTAATTCATGCAAAAAAATATCTTTTAAATAATGCCGACTCATAAAAATAAGTGAGTTTCGGTAAAACGACTCTTCAAAAAGTCGTTTTACCGAAACTCACCTGTATCTTTGTAACAAAGACTAAAATTCAATTTATTATTGTTTGTATATAATCTCTGCAATCTGTTGTTTGTTTAAAATAAAATTGAAGTTGTATTTATGTGAAACAAGCTGTTTTTTTAGTGAGTTTCGGTAAAACGACTATATGTCAGCAACTATATATTTTACCAAAACTCACTTATAACTTTTAAAATAAAAACATTGAAACAAATCTTTTGCTTTTAAAATTTAGCAGGATCTATGCAAAATTAATTCATGCAAAAAAATATCTTTTAAATAATGCCGACTTTTAAAAATAAGTGAGTTTCGGTAAAACGACTCTTCAAAAAGTCGTTTTACCGAAACTCATCTGTATCTTTGTAACAAAGACTAAAATTCAATTTATTATTGTTTGTATATAATCTCTGCAATCTGTTGTTTGTTTAAAATAAAATTGAAGTTGTATTTGAGTGAAACAAGCTGTTTTTTTAGTGAGTTTCGGTAAAACGACTATATGTCAGCAACTATATATTTTACCAAAACTCACTTATAACTTTTAAAATAAAAACATTGAAACAAATCTTTTGCTTTTAAAATTTAGCAGGATCTATGCAAAATTAATTCATGCAAAAAAATATCTTTTAAATAATGCCGACTTATAAAAATAAGTGAGTTTCGGTAAAACGACTCTTCAAAAAGTCGTTTTACCGAAACTCACCTGTATCTTTCCAACAAAGACTAAAATTCAATTTATTATTGTTTGTATATAATCTCTGCAATCTGTTGTTTGTTTAAAATAAAATTGAAGTTGTATTTGAGTAAAACAAGTTGCTGTTTTAGTGTGCAAATGGTGCGGATGCATCGGGTCTTCCCTGAAATGCATACAAAAGTCGCCTTCTCTACACAATATACAAGTTGTTTCATCTCAATTTGTCACTTTAGAAAATCTCATATCTTAATAACTGGAAAAAGTAGCAGGATAAAATTGGTTTCGTTGGATAGGTAAAATCTGCAATTTTTTTGTTTTGCCAGATCATTATTACGTCACAAACAAAATTTCAGCTTTTTGTCTAAAATATCATTTCCATCAATTTGCCTCTTATTTGCTTAACCCTAATTTACCTAAGGAGGGGTCCTCAAAGGACCTGCCCTTATAAAAAAAACGATATAACTTGTAAAGTTTGGATGATAAAAACCTAAAATTTTATGACTTTTCCTAAAATTTATTCCTGAATATTTTGATATTTTACTTAAGCAAATCCGATGGATAGTTTTAGTGTGGCAGGATATTTTTTTAACTTACCTCTTGATTTTCGTATACTTTTTGTGTGCAAAAATTATGAGATAAGTCAAAAAACGTTTTGAACGTCTTGCTGTGTTTGTCAAGATTACTGCCTCACGTAGTAGTTATTTATTTTTGCAGCAGACTGTGACTAATCGGACTATGTCGCAAAACAAAGCAATTAACGAAAATTTGAGGACCTTCAGCTTTATGCAAAATAAGAGAAGACTAATGGCAAATATATTAAAAGTAAAGACATATGACTAAACTAGAATAAATTTTCTCCAACATATCAAAAAATCAACTGCGCAGCTATTGTCTGTTACGAGTATTGGACATGTAAATTTAGGGTCCTCCGAGGACACCCCTTAGGTAGTCAACAGAAAAAACAGCCTAGGTAAATAAGGGTTAAAGTGTTTTTTAGTAGAAAGGAGAAAGCGTTTTGGGTTTTGGAATTTGATAAAAACAACTTGTGGGAACATATGCTCAACGTAAATCTCGGAAAGAATTTTGAAAGCAGACCGACGTACCATACAGAAAAATCGATCCCGATATGCTTGTTCAAGTTTGCCAAAAAATGGGCTACCGTTTTGATGTGTGCTGTATAACCAAGGGATCGCATATTGAACATTACAGTTTCATTTCTGCCCTTAGTATCTTTTTTTACTTTTTTTGTTTGCAAGTAAATTTAATTGAATCTTTTGCGTGTGCCATGCCTTGCTCGCCGAATATGGCCTCAATGATAAATTTTTTTTGTTTGAACTTAATCCCCATTTTGTCTCTTAAATATGAAACGACATTTTTTTGAAGATATCTTTTACAATTTACTCGTGGCATTTGGAAAAGCTTTAAGTAAAGCCTTTCGCAAACTGTTTTAGTCGTCGCTTCCAAATATGGGCTGTTGCTTAGCTCCGGCAACAGTTAAAGCGCCATATAAATGACTGAAAAACAAAAGGAAAGTATCAAAATCTGAATTTCCATGTAAAAAGATTGGTCCCAACATAATTGGATGCTCCCCCGGCACCTTTTCATAAACCGGTAGGTTTTTAAAAGCAGTTATAGTAACGTGTAGCTGGCTCAGATTAAACGTTTTGTCCACCCGGATCACTGTGGACATTGTGCTGGGTCCTCCGCAACAAACCGTATGATATCCAACAGTTGTTCCTGGTGATATACATGTAAATTGATCGATGGCACTTTTTCAATATCCAGCGTTCTGCAAATTTTCTATTTCAACCAATTGATCAAGAAAATTGTTTTTTTTATACTCGTCGGATGTTCCTTTCTTTTGAGACGATATTTTGTATCTTTTATCTACAAATCAGAGAGTTTAGTAAAGCCAAGTGTTCATAAAATAGAGCTTACAAATAATGCAACTTCGGTAGGCCTGGATATCATTGTTTTATTTGTTGCTGTTGGTGGCAAACTACTTTAAAAAATGCTTTTTTTCAAAATTTTTTAATGTAATACTCAAATAAGTTTTCACATCTATTAAATTATTGAGCTATTTTTGTTGGATTGCACATTAGTGGAGTGCGGTCAGGGTATGTAAATCATGCTTTGCATGACCAACGAACTTTTGCGTGATGACCTTTTTTTTACTTTATAAAGAACACCACGGCTTTGGGATGAAAGAAGAGAAATCTGAGACTGATCCCAAGCGAAGAGAACACCATGAATTTTGGACAAAAAGATATCTAATACTGATTAGAAGCGTAGACTTTTTTATTTTTTATATTTTTTTAGAGAACAGCATGATTTTGGGACAAAAATTGGTCTTCGTCCTAAAATCTCAGACAATTTTTTGTCCTATTTGTAAAGTATTACATTTTAATTGCATGACCAGCCTCAGAGATCACCAGAGGACACGCCACTTCTGTACTTGAAATAACGATGTAAAATGTGATTATACGACGCAACCGCTCTAACACTATACGACCCATTTTAAGTATAGAGCGGTATATAAATACAGCGTTATTATTATTATTATAAAGACTTAATAGGTTAATTTTAACAAAATTGATGCTTTAATTTTTTTCAAATAGTGATAAAAATAAAGGTGTTAAAAACTTATCTGATACCACCAAACATTAACATAGATTCTGATTAACATATTAAACACGAAATTTGCCGTCATGTTCAACACAAATACGTAGCCTACGTTTAGTTGTTTCAAATTTCTAGGTCCATCAAATATGTCTTTTTTCATCAGTAAATGTACACAATTATAAAGTATTTTACGCTTACTTGTTGCAAATTTCTAGGTCCATCCAATAAATCTTCTTCATCATATATTTCAATAACGGATTTTTTGGTTATGCATTCTTTAATTCTTTGCATTACTTGGGGCTTCAGTCGTATGTAAGCGTCGGTATTTTGCTTTGATTTTCCATGAGGCAAACGACTTTCAAGGTAAAACCTTGGTACTCATAGCATGCAAGGATATTATCATCAGTATGTTTGGAGTGGATCCACGAAACCTATTTTTGATAACATTCTTCTGTATGTTTAACATAATATCTATGAACTGTTAATAACTCATTTATTTTAGGTTGCGCCTGTAGAGGAATATAAATTTGTTTTAGTTCAATTGTCTTTCGATACAAAATTTTCCAGATTTTAATATAACTTTTTTCAATTTCCAATCTCCTGATTTAAAATCGTAAGCTGTATTAGTACAACCGTCTGAACGCCATCTTCCGCAATCATCTCAATAGATGCTTCGACCAATAGTGCAACGTCTTTTTATATTTTCCTCATTGTTTATAATGAAGCAACAGTTCTCCTTGAACCCTCTAGGTACTTCACTTAGTATTTGGTGGGGGTGCCGCAATGCAGACAAAAGTTCATCAACAGTCGGAAATCGGAACCCTTATCCTGAACTTCGGGGCAGTTGTTTGAAGCAGGTTGAATGTTGTACACCGGATGATTGAAAAGGCCAAACGTAATTATTATAATGATCTAGTACCAGACAATAAAAACAATAGTAATAAACTATGGAAGATTATACATTCTTTAAACACTAAATTTTTTACAACTGGAAGACATATAGTTGTTAGAATTAGCTAAATTTATGCATCAACTGTATCATCGTAAATTACCTCAAAAATTTTATGCTTCTTTGAGTGAATTAACTGAAATTCATAATCACAGCACTAAAAATACAAAACTTCTTACATATTTTTTACCTCGTATTAATAAAAATTTCAGTAAAAATGTACTTTCCTATAGAGGTTCTATAGTATGGGGTCAAATAGATGCTGAATTTAAGGGCATGCAGTGGGTTTCATTAAAAAAAAAATTATAAAAAATATTTTCTGAGTTTAATTTTATAAGAAATTCTTTCTTGCTTCTCGCAAATGATCTCACTTGTTTCTCGTTGCCATATCAATCCCGTCAAAATTTAAAACTTTATCTTGGAAATCATTTAAAAATTATATAAAAACTTCCTTCTTAAAAATCATTAAAAATTCAGTAATTTTTGCTTTAAAGTATTTTGCGATAATTTTGTGTCAACTATAACTGCCGCATCACATTTTATTAGAAATGGGCATTCAGTTAATTTGTATTTATTTATTTTTGTATCCAACCAAGGAATCTACACATTTTGTTCGCAAAAAATGTTGTAATGTACGTAATGATGTGTAACTGCTGAAAACTGCGTATTGGCCTTTAAGTCTTCCCGAAGACAGCCACCCTCGGCGTAAGGCTACGCTTGAAGTATTGTGATTATCTCTGCTTTTAAGTTGTCGATTTTTGGTTACCTCTGCTTTTAAGTTGTCAATAGAAAAATTTTTAGCTCGGTTTTGAATTGATTGATAGATGCTTTCTAAATTTCGTTAAACATGTTCCGTGGAAATTAATTTCTCGGTACCTTATTTATCTTTGTAAATTATTTGAACGCTTATTGTACAACTGTAAGACTTTCTGCGCACCCTATTTTGTGATACTTGCCGGGGAGCGTCTCGACTCGAAAATATTCTGTTCTTTGATGTTCCCTGACCTAGTCCGAATTTAATTCATTTATGCGTATGTAAATTTTTTGTGCTTGTTTGTTTTCATTTGCTTTGTGGCTAAGGCTCAAAAATGCATTTTCTTTCTTTCTTTCTTAGTGGGACACAACCAGTGATGGGATTCAGGGGGTTCGCACGGGTTCGCGCGAACCCGTTCTTGGAATTTCTGCACGTTTAGCGAACCCGTTCTTGGAATTTCAGCATGTTTAGCGAACCCGGTTTTAACTTTACGTGATCTATGTATTTCAATATCTCTGTGTTTAATGTAACAGTTTCAATCTTCTGCAGATGTTTGTTCAAAGTGTAAAGAACGGTTCTGAGTGAAGACCTTTTTTTTTATTTAGAGAACACCCTAATTTTGGGAGAAAAATAGGGAAATTAGAGATAAAATGGAAGTGAAGACCTTTTTTTTTTTTTTTTAGAGGAGACCCTAATTTTGCGAGAAAAATAGAGAAATTAGAGATGAAATCGAAGTGAAGACCTTTTTTTTTTTAGAGAACACCCTAATTTTGAACCTGTTCTTTAAACTTTGAATTCCAACACTGAAACTGTTGTTAGCGAGTTCGATACAAAAGAGAACCTGTTCTTAAAATTTTAAATCCCATCACTGGACACAACCCGTTAAAATGCACATTCAAATTGGTGTTTGTAAATTTTCTATATAGGCTACCAAAGTATCGATGCCTGTTTCATTGAGCCTGATTTCAAAATCAAGAAATGGTGTGGAATCAAAATGTTATGGTGATCTCTAAAGAAGTCATCACTTTCAACTGACTGTATTATGCTGATTCGTGGTAAAGTTAAGATGCAGACAGGGGGAGCCACCATCATAATGCTACTATGCGGAAATACAGCAATATTTTGCTTAGGAAGGCCACTTTTTGATGTACTGTACAGGGGTCCGGTGCGTAATAAAGGTCTTCATTTTAGGGAGGTGTTCCCAATCAGTGTGATCATTAAAAAAAGTAATTGTTTTAGGTGGCCAACTTTTTAGTGTGTCAAAAAATAGCAATCTCTAAAAAAAAATTTTTATTGTAGACATGCTACGGATGTCCTGGTGCTACTATGAAGAAATAGAGCAATTTCTTGTGTAGGGGGACCACTTTTGTATGTATTTCAGAGGGGGCCCGATGCAGCAGTGAGTTCTGGTAAAATATATAGTTGCTGATATATAGTCGTTTTACCGAAACTCACTAAAAAAACAGCTTGTTTCACTCAAATACAACTTCAATTTTATTTTAAACAAACAACAGATTGCAGAGATTATATACAAACAATAATAAATTGAATTTTAGTCTTTGTTGGAAAGATACAGGTGAGTTTCGGTAAAACGACTTTTTGAAGAGTCGTTTTACCGAAACTCACTTATTTTTATAAGTCGGCATTATTTAAAAGATATTTTTTTGCATGAATTAATTTTGCATAGATCCTGCTAAATTTTAAAAGCAAAAGATTTGTTTCAATGTTTTTATTTTAAAAGTTATAAGTGAGTTCTCGTAAATATATAGTTGCTGACATATAGTCGTTTTACCGAAACTCACTAAAAAGCAGCTTGTTTCACATAAATACAACTTTAATTTTATTTTAAACAAACAACAGATTGCAGAGATTATATACAAACAATAATAAATTGAATTTTAGTCTTTGTTACAAAGATACAGGTGAGTTTCGGTAAAACGACTTTTTGAAGAGTCGTTTTACCGAAACTCACTTATTTTTAAAAGTCGGCATTATTTAAAAGATATTTTTTTGCATGAATTAATTTTGCATAGGTCCTGTTAAATTTTAAAAGCAAAAGATTTGTTTCAATGTTTTTATTTTAAAAGTTATAAGTGAGTTTTGGTAAAATATATAGTTGCTGATATATAGTCGTTTTACCGAAACTCACTAAAAAAACAGCTTGTTTCACATAAATACAACTTCAATTTTATTTTAAACAAACAACAGATTGCAGAGATTATATACAAACAATAATAAATTGAATTTTAGTCTTTGTTACAAAGATACAGGTGAGTTTCGGTAAAACGACTTTTCGAAGAGTCGTTTTACCGAAACTCACTTATTTTTAAAAGTCGGCATTATTTAAAAGATATTTTTTTGCATGAATTAATTTTGCATAGATCCTGCTAAATTTTAAAAGCAAAAGATTTGTTTCAATGTTTTTATTTTAAAAGTTATAAGTGAGTTTTGGTAAAATATATAGTTGCTGATATATAGTCGTTTTACCGAAACTCACTAAAATGCAGCTTGTTTCACATAAATACAACTTCAATTTTATTTTAAACAAACAACAGATTGCAGAGATTATATACAAACAATAATAAATTGAATTTTAGTCTTTGTTACAAAGATACAGGTGAGTTTCGGTAAAACGACTTTTTGAAGAGTCGTTTTACCGAAACTCACTTATTTTTAAAAGTCGGCATTATTTAAAAGATATTTTTTTGCATGAATTAATTTTGCATAGGTCCTGCTAAATTTTAAAAACAAAAGTTTTTGTTTTAATTATTAAATTAATGTTGGTTCCGGTGAGTTTCGGTGAGTTTCGGTAAAACGACCTACCCTAAAAAAATCAAAATCATTAAGCTAGGGCTAAAAAATATTTTTTTGCAATAGATCTCATGCACACTTAATTGGAGACAAATAATATTTTTAAAGTTGGAAAAATGCATTGTTATGTTTGTTGAAAATGTGTTATGATATGCATTGTTCAAAATCTGTAATTAAAGCAGACTCCCCTGAATTTTTTAACTTTCTTCAAAAGAGGCATATCTTTTGTTAAGAATTACTGGCTTAAATTAACTCAAAACTTAGTCCTTGAAGGTTGTATAAAGATATAGCTGGATATACATTTTCAAAATAAAAGTTGGAAGGGTTATTGTTGTTTACAATTGCAATTGTTTTATTAGTTTCAATTATCTTCACAATGTAAGTAAAAAATTTCTGAATCAGTTTTTACCAAGTTAAAGTAAGGGATTGTTTATGAATTAATGTTAATTAGAAATATATGTTATAAATATAAAAATGCTGCCAAAAATTAAGGTTCAAACACTGAATTATAAATATACAAGATTGCTTTGATTGAAATTAGATTGAAAGGTAGTACTAAAATGTACTAAAATTAGATTGAAAGCTTACTGTTGAAAATTTTTTAGCTTAGATATTAAATCATCTTCTATTCTAAAACTTAAAATAAATTTATTGCTTTGCAGTCACACAATGCATATATTTCAACTTACAGAAAATGAACCGATTTATTGTGAAAATGCCTCAAATCTCTCATTTCAATAAATATTTTCATCAAAAAAGAAAAAAGTGCTAAATTGTTTTGCTTTTGTTTCCTTTTTTATTTGAAGGAAGGTAAATCTTGAAGCTGCCTCACTATCATGTATTATTGATTTTGTTGTCTAGAACAGTGGTTCTCAACCTTTTTAAGCCTGTGGACCGGTAATATTTAAAAAAAATTTTGCGATCTGGTAATCTTTTTAATGTCTGAAAAAGTTGTAATAAACACAGTATGTAAATTGATAAAAAATTAGTTATATTAAAACTAAAGTAACCATTCAGCATCAAAAAAACTCTATTTAATATGAAATTTGCTGTTGTCAAATGTCGCTCTATTAAAGTTTTTAAATGGCGAAGTCAGGATGCTGGTAGCAAGAGGACACAGTGGGGAAGATAATTTACAAGAAGCTACAAGGTACTTTTTGATAAAATTTCTTTTAAACCAAGCTTTTGACATTTTTTTCTTGATTAATACTGATTTCTGATTGGTTCTTTTATAACAATGCCGGTACTTTTCATGTAATTTACACTAATTTATTGAAGTTTATGTATTTTGATGTTATTTATTGAAAGCTAGATTTTCAAGATTTTCAAATTTTTCTTTCTTGATTAGTAATGATTTCTGATTGTTTCTTTTATGAAAATGCTGGTACTTTCCATTTTCACTACTCCTATTTAAGTTTGAAGTTGTAGATATTAGGTTAGAATTCCAAATTTTCAAAAAAGTTACTTAATGGAATTCTTATCTTTTCCTGCTTGGTCTTTACTAATAATTGTCTTAACTCAGTTGAAGAATAGTCTAGCACCATTCCTTTCAATAACTAGAGGTTGATTTCTAAATTTTTTTTCATACTTTTTCTTTACCACTTTTTTTGAAAGCATTACTTTGTTGCACACAGTAAATATATTGATGCAATAACCTTGCAGAGAATGCTTAAGGTTATTCAAGCAGCTGAATATATTTGCTAAATATGCAAGTTTGCTTATCCACATTTTATCAGATAAAAATTATTTTAATGGGGAATGTTTAATTACACTAAAAGTTGATTTGCTTCTTTCCTCAACTCAAAAAGACATGCAAGAACGCTTCCTTTCAAAAGCCATATCACTTTTGCATAAAAAATGAAATGGCAATTTTGTGCAGCCATACTTATATACAGTGCCTCAAAAAGCCTTAAATGCAATACTTGGTCACAAATATAATTGATAATCTTAACTGCTTGTGTCATAACATCATTTAATTCAGGTGACAGTTTCTGGCCAGCTAAATGTTGATCGTGAATTATGCAATGTGTAGACAGCAGATTTTTGTTCGCAACTTTTTATATTTTTGCAGTTGCACCCAAATGATAACTAACCATGTTGCCAGCTCCTGTACACACCCCAACACATTTTCCACAATCTAAGCCTTGATTTTGCATTTAGTTATTGAACAAAATCAATAATTACCGTTAATATTCTTCTGACACTGTTCTGTTTTTGAACTCATAGGGCGTCCTTAAAGTATAAAATTGGAATAAATTGTTGCAACCTGGCAGAAAAGCTAATGTGAACGAGCAGTTGAGAATCACTGGTCTAGAACGCTTGACAAAATGATTAAAGCGCTGAAAATAGAATGATTAAACCATTAAAAATTGGGTTAAAAAGCAGAAGTAATTAAATAGTTCAATATAATTTTTACTAATTTTTTTTAACTAATAGCAAGTTGCATCTATTGGGTTGGGAAATAAATTGTTGCAGTTTTATATTTATAAATAAATTTAATTAATCAAAGACATAGGAATTTAACCAAGCTTAATCAAATCAAATATGAATACATTAAATCAAAGATGCATTCAGTAATATTTATATCAATTAGAAATATTGAACAAAACAAATTTACAAACTGCAACAATTTATTCCCCAACCCAATATTTTGCAAAGACTATAACTTCAATATTTTATTTCTGCTTTATTTGATTACCATAGGTGAGGCACTGTCCCACTTGCCTACTCTGATGGTACATCCCTGGCTTTAACCACTTGACCACACTGCTGAGGTGAATTTATTTTTACTTGCTTTAGAAAAATAAAAGAACAGAAAATGATAGGAGTACAGTCATCAGCTTTGCTTTAGTTTAGAAATATAACACAAAATCAAAAGTGTCTTATAATAAACAAATCAAAGTAATTGAATGTGATTAGAAAGAGAAACATCACAATACAAGAAAAAATTAAAAATGAGAGTGCAATACGAGATTAAATTAGAAATGAGAGAAAAGTAAAAATGAGAGTGTGTCAATAAGTACACAAGTGCAATTGCTTACATAACCTCAAAGCTTGCACAATTAATGATTGTGCAACCAAAAATTTACTGGACTGATCAGAGTGTGGACTGTCAGTTTGCATGTTTTGTCAGACTTGGATTGGGTTGGATTATCATTATAGAAAGTCAGACTGGATTCAGAGTCAAAAAAACATGGTCTGCTCATCTCTGACTACAGAGTATGGATGTATGAAGCTGCATGACATAATTTGATATTGCAGCAGCTGCATATAGATCTTTTTAAAGTAGTTTAGAGAAGTATGGAATTAAATGCAGATGGTCTCAGCAACAAGCTGCGTTAAGTTTCAGTCATATTTTTAAATATAAACTAAGAAAAGAAATAACAAATTTCAACCAGACAGCTGTATCTTTGCATCTCTGTAAGCAGGTCGGGATAATTGCTTGAGAGTTGCCTAAGTATAGCAGCTTTGATGTTTTTTGTTGAGTCAGGAGAATAAACAGGGATAAAAATAAAATTAGTTAATGATGATAATAGCAGCCATATATCAGAAGCAATGCTTTATCTCAGCATTTCTCAACCTGGGGGTTGCCACCCCTGCAAACTATTTTCATAACAGCTGTAATGATAATGTAAGTTTCCATGCAGCTCCTGCATTATTTAAAGTTTACACTGTGGTTCCATGTGACCCCTGTAGTATTCAGAAATTATTTTAAAAAACTGCAAAGTTATTCAAAGTCAGTTTTGAAAATTTAAAGGTCTGTAGACTTAATGATTTTTTTAAAGGGGTCTGTGACTAAAAAAAGGCTAGAAAATGCTGATTTAAAGCTTTGAAACAAAAATCTAATGTACATCAAATTACTTAGCTAATGCCATCATAATGTTTTTCTATGTTGCTATTGCTTACTCATTAAAACACTGCAGCAAAAATATTGTAAAATACTACATAATTTAAACAAGATAAATGTGCTTTGTTTATTTTTTTTATATCCAATTTTACTAAAAGGAAAATACGTTGATATTTCTGCAGACTATTTTATGATTTGAAGTTATATAACTGTATAGTTTTCATATTATGTTTTAATGTTTTTACCAGAACACTCTATTTTTTGTAAGATTTGAAATGTACATACCAGTAGTAGTTTTTTTACATTGTGTTATTCTATTTTAATATGGATGCACCTGCTGTCAAATTATTAAAGCGAGCTGTTGAACTTGAAAACCAGAAAAGATATCAACCATCACTAATATGCTATCAAGAAGGAATTGATTTATTACTGCAAACTATGAAAAGTGAGAAATTAAGAAAAAATATTGAATTTATTAAGATATATTAATAATTTTAATAGAAGTTATTAATCAATCAATCGACTAATCAAATTTATTTTTGCAATCCAACATAGATGAAAGTAAATAATGCTACATTAAAAAGCAGTAGGTTGCTTGATCTGTCAAATGTTGGAATTAATATATTTAAGTGATTTCTGCTTGTTTTGGTTTTTTAATATAAATTGATTGTTCTTTAAAAGTTCTGGCATTTTAGTTGCATCATCATCATCATCATTTTCAGGGAAAACATTGAATTAGTACAGTGTATTTCCCTTTGCCTGCTTGTCCTTTTAGGGTTGCAGGGCCAGCAGCTTCAGTTGAGATCTCAAGCATCCCAATCTCCTGCAACTAGCAGCAGTTTTGCTGGTGGAATTCCAAGATGTCACCATGCCAGGTCTTCAACATAATTCCACCAGCAAGTTCTGGATTGCCCTCTAGATCTTTTTCCACTCAGAAGAGCATCAATAAGTTGTTTTGCTGTTCACTCGGACATTTGTGTCACCTGGCCATACCAACACAATTGAGATCATTCTATGCAGAGTAGTAGCAGTTCAATGTTGAGAGATTGACAAATGCCAGTGCTCTTAACTTTGTCAAGTAGGGATAAACCTCTGACTTTTCGCAAGAAACCCATTTCAGCCACCTGTATTCAGAATCTCACTCTTTTGGTCATTACCCAGCACTCATGACCATAGGTGAGGATAGGAACAAAAACTGATCTAAAAACAGAATGCTGTGCTTTTGTACACAGCTGTCATTTCAGTACAACTGATTGGTAAAGCTGACGCATTACTGCACTTGCTTTTCCAATACATGTGTCCAGTTTATTGTACTGTCTACCATCACTTGAGAATGTGACTCCAAGATACTTAAACTTCTCCATCTACTTGAGAGTTACTCCATTTGTTTGGAAGGAGCACTGGACAGGGTATCTTGACAAACACATGATCTCAGTTTTAACTGTACTAAATTTTTCATTCCAACATCCAAGCATGCATCAGAAAACTGATCAAGTGCATATTGGAGATCACTTTGTTTGAGCTTAACAATGCAAGGTCATCTGCAAACAGCAGGCACCAAACATTACACTTCCCAAATGTGATGCCACTACTGGAAGAACTGTCTCTGTCTGTCTATCTTATCCATGTATATAATGAACAGAAGAGAAAGAACAAAGCCTTGTCATAGCCCAACACTGACATTAAAAGGTTTTGTTTTCATGCCATTGACACAAACAAAGACTTCTGACTGTTTGTACAATGATTTGATAGCAGCTAATAGCTGACCTCTCATGTCATACTTCAGCAGGACTGCCCACAGCTTGTCTCTTGGGACATGGTCATTAGGGTGGAGTGAAAAAAATTTTTTTTGGAAATCAAAAAAATACCTAACTGAATACTTGCCTTTGGTCCCAAAACTTTGCCCAAAAGTGGTTTTGGCATGTTGCCACTTGTAACCAGGTGGCAACCTCACTCTAAAGGTCATCGAAAGGTCAAATTCCTTAAAAATGCTGCAATTCAAAAACCACTGGTGCTAGAAGCTTTGTTTTGGTCTTAAAAGTTGCAGAATATGCACTTTCCTATCTGTTGTAAGACAATATTTTTTTCTATTTCAATCAAAAATCAAATTATCAAAAAAAACTCATTTGCTGGACTAATTTTATCAAAATCACCTACGAATTTGACAGCACAAGTAGCAGAGAAGAATATTTACAGTATCTCATTCAGTATTTTATTGAATTGTGTTGTCAAACACTCCCTACAATGTGATCACAGTAATTATTGATAAGCATGTACTAATGATCTATGTAGACTACTCCCACTTTTCAGCTGTGTGAAGTTGTTAATAGCTAGTTACAGTTAGTTAAGCTTGGTGATAGCTACAGGTAGTTTGTTGTTATGCTGCAGATACTGTTAATTTATTTGTAGTCAACTAATAAAGTATTAGGTTTCCATATCCTTGTGTTGTGCTGTTATTTTGTTGATATAGGGTACAGATAATCAAGTGTGACTGTTTTATATAGGCTAACTACACAAGAACAGGTTTGTGTTATTGTTTTCTAGTGTAGTCATAAGAAAGTTTTAGATAAATCAATCAGATTATGTTACTTGTTATATTTATAAGCATTTAAACCATTTCTGTTTTTAATAAATCAGAACATATTTCAAGTGACTAGTTTTGTTCAATTAATTTTTCAGTAGTAAAATGGCAACTAGACAGACCTCTATAAAAAGAATTTGTGAACTTCAAGGGAGGTACCGATTTGTTAGCAAAGAGTGCTTTCCTGACAAAGGTATGCTACCTACAAAGAAAGAAGTTTTGCAGCAAATACTTCATGTAGACAATTGGAGAACTAAACAAGCAGCTGATCTTGTAGCAAAAGAATTAAAAGAACATTGGTTATGGTGCAATGTTTACACTGTCAGCATAACAATGGTGTCAAAAAAAATTGTTGAATTAACAAAGAAATTTAAGTTTGTGAATAGTTACTCGACAAAAAAAAGAGGCAAAACTTTTGAAACTCATCTTGATGACTTTTTGTCAGATATTGATACGCTGTTTAATATTTTTTGCCATGATAGAGAACAAAGGCGGATTCAAGAAGAAGAGCACAAATTGAGAATGAACGATTCTGATTTAGCATTCTACTATGACCAAAATAATTCAAGAATACGCAAATGTCCGTCAGTTGTAGAGAATCCTTCCAGCAGTGATATCAATTTTCAAAAAAGAGTTTCTCAGAAGCAAATAAGATGTGACACTGAAGTTTAGTCTTCTGTGATTGAACAATTAGATTTTGAAAGCAATGTAAGTGATCCAGGTCCATCATCATCTTCATCATCATCAGATTTTTCACCACAGCATAAAAGAATGAAACTTATTGAAGAAAGTCAACAAAACAGACAATCTTTAAAAAATTTGACCATGATGTGTGAAAGATATCAGATTTCAGACAGAGCAGCTGCAGCTATTGGAACCACTACATTGAAAGATTTTGGAGTTGTAACTGACTATGATGCATCATTGGTAATTGATAGAAGTAAACTAAGGAGGGAGCGTCAAAAATACAGGGATGAAATTAGAAAAGCAAAAGAAGGCTTATTTGAAATTGTTGATGGAATATATATCGATGGACGAAAAGATGCCACATTGGTGGTGACAGAGAGTGATGGAAAAATGTATACGCAAACAGACCTTGAAGAACATTATGTTATCGTAGGAGAACCAGGAGAATTTTATTTATCTCATGTGACACCTGAAACAGGAACAGGTCTGTGCATTGCACAATCAATTTACAAGACTGTAAAAGATACAGAACTTGAATCGAATTTGAGTATCATTGGTTCAGATGGAACTGCAACAATGACAGGTCCCACTCGAGGTTGCATTGCATCATTGGAAGCTTTACTCCAGAGGCCTTTGCAATGGGTGATATGTTTATTACATTGTAATGAATTACCTTTTCGGCATGTCTTCAAGGCTTTGGACGGGACTACTAAAAGCCCAGATTCTTTTGCTGGAGTTGTTGGAAGCCATTTAAATGGAACTGTTTCAGATTGGGAAGTTGCTAACTTTAAACCTATTCGCAATCAGAACTTCCCTCTTGTGCCTAGTAGTGTCATTGATGAATTGAGTGCAGACCAATATTATGGATATAGGATTTGTATGGCTGTTATGATGGGTCCTTCTGCTATAAACAAAGATCTGGAACTTTTGGAAGTTGGAGGGCTTTCTCATGCAAGATGGTTGACTTTAGTTTGCCGTATTCTTCGATACTATATTTCTGTAGAGCACCCATCAATATCATTAGCTACACTGGCTGAATTTTGCATTAAAGTATACTTTCCAAACTGGTTTGAAATTTAAAAATAAGCACGGAATCACAGATGGGGCAAAAAATTTTTACAACATGGTTCAAAGAGTTTTGCTATTCCCCAATAAAAAAGTCACACAGATTGCATTGAAAGTTCTGAAACAAAACGCGTTTTTTGCACACCAAGAAAACATTCTTTTAAGTATGATAGCAGATGATGACAAAATGGTTCATCATTTAGCAGTTAGTAAAATTCTAAGTATGCGTGTTAAGTCCAATTTTTCAATTGAAACTGAATTTGAGGCATTCAAAGATCAAGCAGATGTTGCAGTGGAAGATAAGTCAGCTGGTGAAGAAAATAAATCTGGAGAGGTGTCTGGGTCTGTCAGGAAGTTTAAAATGCCTACCATCAATGAAAATGCAAAAGTTTACTACAAATAAGTAAATTTAAATCTGGAAGAAAGTTATAAACCTCCTGCTATTCGAAACCTTTCAAACATGGAGATTGAAAGAATTGCAATGCAAAAATTAGTTCTCTCACACCCATGCCACAACCAAGCTGTCAAACGACACATCAAAATAGTAACAGAAGTTTCTGCATCAGTATCTGGATTTGAAAGGCGTGATGGGTCAATTAGACAAAAAATTAAATCAAGAAATATAATGAAGCAGTTTAATACAAAACGACAGTTTCGATTGTAATTGTTCCTTGTAATGAATGTCCAGTTAAAATCTACTTAAGTATGACTTCTGCCTTAGTCTACATGCTGCAATTGCATAAACTAATATGTTAAACTGTTTTATGTTTTATTGAATAATTCTGTAATAACCTGGTTATGTATCTTTAATTGCATGCTTTCTTTTCATACTTAAAAGTTAACTGATTTCTGGTGCTGCTTTTATATTTTTCAATGTTTTGATTTAGTATGTCCGCATTGTCTATATAGTATGACAGAAACATTAAATTCAGTGGATATTATAATTGATAAAACAAAATGTTATTTCATGAAAACTAGTATTTTAAACTGATTTTCTGCTTAACGTAATGCAAGACTGCAAAAAAGCAATTTCTAACCTAAAATATAATAATCGTTTTCACAAAAATTAACGATTATATTAGTTTTTATTAAAAAACTTGATTTCTGGTTGAAATAGAAAAAAATATTGTCTTACAACAGATAGGAAAGTGCATATTCTGCAACTTTTAAGACCAAAACGAAGCTTCTAGCACCAGTGGTTTTTGAGTTACAGCATTTTTAAGAAATTTGACCTTTCGATGACCTTTAGAGTGAGGTTGCCACCTGGTTACAAGTGGCAACATGCCAAAACCACTTTTGGGCAAAGTTTTGGGACCAAAGGCAGGTATTCAGTTAGGTATTTTTTTGATTTCCAAAAAAAATTTTTTTCACTCCACCCTAATGTGGTCATATGCTTTTTCAAGGTCTACAAAGCATGTATACACCTCATTAGCATATTTCCATGATTTCTCAAAAACTTGCTGAAGGGCAAAGATCTAATCCATGGTGGATCTTCCAGAATGAAATTTGCATTGTGCATCCTGAAGTTGAGGTTTGACTATTTCATGGCATCTCTTTTCAAGGCACTTTGCATAGACCTTTCCTGGAAGACTTAATAAAAAAATGCCCTGTAGTTAATGCTTTTCTTCCTGTCTTCTTTTTTGTGAATAGGTATAAACACACTGGTCTGCCATTGTTTTGGTACATCACCAGTTTTCCAAGGTACTTGGCACACATGAGTCAGCCAATGAATCCCACAGTTGTTTATGGCCTTTAACATTTTCGGTCAAACATCATCTTCACCAGGGGCCTTGCCAGCTTTCAAAGATTTGATTGCTGTGCTCACCTCTGCTTTGCTAAGATGAATTTTTTCATCAAATTGTTTCTTGGATATTTCCAAATGTTCCTCCAAAATACTTGTAAAAATACTTTGTTTGCCGATCTGTAGTCTGTATCCAACTTTTGTCCAAATTCTTCCCATGACTTTTCTTAAGACTATTTGACAATAGTAGTGGCAGTCTTATGTGCTGCAGAGTACCGCAATCGAAGCTGCTCAGATGACTTGTTTGTTAACCAAGCTCAAAACGCAGTTTTCTTTGCACAGATAGCTTCTTTATATAACATCTTGGTTCTACCAAGCAGTTCTTTTCTCACTATCCATTTGACCTTCCACACATTTGCAACCATAACTAGCAGCTGCAGATCTAATGACTGCTGATTTAAATAAATCCCACTCAGTCTCAACATCTTCAGTATAGTCAGGGAGTTCTCTGAACAGGGAAGCAACTTTGCTTGCAAAAGTGTGTCTCACCTTTTTGTTGGCTAGTAACTTCCACTTTATTCTGTATGCTCTTTGTGTTCTGAATTGTTTCCTTGTTCTTGGATGGTTCAGGTTTTTTAGAATGCAGACAAATAGGTAATGGTTGATAGACAGTTTAGCTTCTCTTTTAACACAAACATCAGCCACAGAAGAAAACAAGTTTGCTGAGACAATACAGAAATCAATGATAGAATGCTATCCCACTGAATCTCTGTACCAGGTGTACTTGTGAATCTCCTTGTATCAAAAAAAGTTATTCATTATGCACAGTCCATTGATGGCACAGAACTGTAGCAAAAACCTTCTATTTCTGTTAATGTCAGAATCTCCTTGTCTTCCAATAACACCCTTTCATGTCTTGTCAGTATTCACATGTGCATTAAAATCACCCAGTAGGACAATTGATTCTGCAGATGTTACTTTCTGTAAAGCAACATCTACTTCATCTAAGAAAGGCTGGTACTGTGTTTCAGCATTTGGTGCATACACCTGCAAAATGCACAGTGACTGCTCCTGTAGCCTAAGCTTAAGGAGAAAACTCTTTCTCTGAGTGGGATCCAATCAGTGACACAGTGGGCCAGGCAAGAGCTTACAAAAATGCCTACCCCTGCCTGAGCAGAAATGGTTACATCCACACCTGAGTAGAAAAGCTTCCAGCCTTCATTCAACTCAACAGTATCAGAACCACGATGCTTGTTAGAGGAAATTCTAACAATATCGAGATGATACTGCTCTGCCTCGCAAACTAGTTCCTGTTTTTCCTTCAGTAAAGTGACATTCCAGTTGCCCATGCAAAGATCTCAATGTTTGGGACCAACTTGAGTACAGATATTGTGCACTACCCCTATTTTCCTACCCAAATGCATAGGGAATGCATTGATGAGTTTTCAGTTATGATCAGCTTGTGGGGGAGAATGTAGCTTACTTTTTGTATGTGCCCTGCTGCCCAAAGCCTGAACACGGACCTTTTATCCTGTACGACACTCAATGCAATATGAATATTGTCATTCAGACTATTCATTTTGCTAACCACCATGGGTAGCCCTGAGAGAAGTTGAAAAATTCAGACAACATTGCTCTTAGGATCATAGAAAATGCAAACCCCTCCACCATGCTAAGGTAGCAATCTATTGGAGAGGATTTTAGTTACAAATTTAATTAATCAATTAAAAATTGTTTTAAATAAATAATAAAGTTAATGAAAATTAAAAACTTCAGAATAAAAAGTAAAGCCAATATATTTTGAAACATTGTTTTATTCAAGACGTTTTGGAATTATAACTCATTCCATTATCAATTTAATGCAGTTGATAATGAAATGAGTTATAATTCTGAAACATTCTAAATAAAACAGTGTTTCAAAATATATTGGCTTTACTTTTTATTTTGAAATTAGTTAAGTGTTCCAAATTTCATGTTCCAAAATTAAAAACATTTTTTTAGTTAAAACTTGAATTTAGCCATTTCAAACATACAAAATATCCTTTAATGTTGTAATTTTTAGTGAATAAAAAAAGTGATTAAAGAGTATGCCCTTGACTAAGCATTATTATTTTTTGCTGCTTGTGAGCAAAGGCATTAGTAGATGCAAGTCTCAAAGGTTATGCAATGTTGCACATATGTGTAAAATGTAAATGAAACTATAATGTCTCAATCATTTCCAAGTTTCCGCATTGTCCAATTCTCTTTAAAGTTGAAATGGCAATAATTTTTATAGAATGAGTCAAAAATGATAATTTATTTAAGAATTCGTCATAGATTGAATAAAAGAGTGAATATTAAAAACTTTTTGGTGCTTTTCTGATTACACATGCACTCTCATCTTTACTTTTTTCTTGTTTCTAATTTTTTCTCATATCATGCTCTCCTTTTTAATCACAACACAGCTCACTGGTTAAATATTGGTCACTTTCAATTTAATGCTAAAACAACTCTAAACCCTAAACTCTTAACTTTAACCTAACACTTAGACTAATCCCTAACTCAATGTCATACTTGTACAAACAAAACAAATTAAAAACAATAAAAAGAAAATTTTTATTTGCTTTTATTTGATGGCATATATACAATTCTATATGTGTGTACAGTCATCAGCTTTGCTTTAGTTTAAAAGAATATATTAACGTAGATCTATAGAAACTTGCTGTCAAATCAGAAAATTAGAAACAAAGCGTGAAACGAGAGAAAATTAGAAACAAGAAAAAAAGTAAAAATAAGAATGTGTGTGAAATCAGAAAAGCACCAACTTTTTGGACTTCTGTTTAATGGGTGTTAGGGTGACACAAATTTTTTAAAAATCAACTGAAGGCATGATATATGGTAACATGCTGTAAAAAACACATGACATATGAGATGTTGTAAAAAACATCTTTTACTTTTTCTGAAATAATAAAAGGACTCATGGTTGTGTCAAGTTGCTCAAGACTTAAACTGTATTAAGGCATTTTTTTTATTTAGTTTATTTCTATATTTATCTTCCTGATTCACTGGAAAGTGACAGAGGCGTTATACATAGGTAAAGCAATTACCCCAACCTGCTTCCTGAGATGCCAAGATATTGCTATCTGGTTGATTTTTTTTTTTTAGTTTTATAGAGATGTGACTTATATTTAGAACTGCTTGCCAAGACCACCAAGCAGGGGAAAGTGTCATAAAGTATCTTTCCCAAAAACATAACAAAATGGTGCAAGTAGGTTTTGAACTGAGATCATGTCAATCACAATCCCAATGCTCTAACCACTCATCACACTGCGACCAGACATGAAAAGAGCCTGTTTGATTCCAATCCTTCTCAGACTGTGTCAGGTTCCAATCAAACTCTAAATTAATAGACTTAGATATAGATAAATAGATATTATTTCTAATGGTTGATATTAATTGATGAATAGACTTAACTTGGATATTTTCCTTAAAATAGATGAAATTTCTCTAATCCTGCTTTACATTTTAATTAATCAATAAAATATAATTTTCTGAAACTACAATTACTTACATAACAGAAAGCCCTTCAGATTTGTCCACCAACATAAATTCAAACACAAACACTTAACACATTGTATTTCACAGCATTTTCCATTACATCACAAGAAACTTCAACAATGCAGGACCTCCACAAATGTACTTTTGCTATTGCTTTATACATGAACATGCCTAAACTCACAATAACAAACTGTTTAGATATAATCTAAAATAAGGGCATTGAACATACCTAAACTCACACTGACAAACAGTCTAAATACAATTTAAAATAAAAGCATTTAACCCATGGCTTACAGTCCACATTTACCTTGTGTAAAAGTTTTAAGTGACATGCACAAAATTTTTTTTAAATGATGTAAACTAAAGAGGGTGATTGTGTTTTGAAAAAAAACTCTTTTGTACCAAGTTGTTAATTTCTTACAGGTTGCTATCTGTTACAATATTTTAAAGACAACAAAAATCTAAATATTAGTATTTAAAATGTTTTTACAGGTTGTGATGATGCAACAAAAAAAAAATACTATCGCGAAAAACTAGGTGAATATATTTCTAGAGCAGAAAAAATAAAAACAAAAGTACAAGAATTGAAGGATTTAGCTAAATATCATGATCAAACCAAAATTGAAAATGATGCTTCTGGATATGATTATTCAGATATTTTTGGCTCCTATTTGGACGAAACTGTAATTGATGTTCTGGTTGAAGATCCTTATATTCGAAGTCCTCATCAGGTATCTTTTTTTTCCTTTTTTTTTCAACTATTAAAAAAATGCATTGTCATATTATAGAGCTCATTGTCATTACAAAAATGCACCATTATTCCTAAAGCACTGTTCTTACCCGTTTGATATCATGAAATCTGGTGTTTTTATATGTATTTCCCAAAGTAACTCAATCAAAAGAAACTTCATAGACGCCTTACCAACTAGGAGATGGAAACCGCTCACTGGAAAACTGAACAGCTTTCTACGCCGCTTTACATGTCCGTATTAATCACGTGATTGCTTTAAAAAAGATTTTTGATCAGCAACATTTTTTTTAAAAGGCACCGCCCGATCAAATTAGAATAACGTAGGCCTACCAGAAACGTTCGATTCGCGTTGGGGCAAATTCGCAAAACAACAGAATCCGCGAGTAAATTTTACAAAATCTGCATTTCATTTAGCTTATTTATATTGAGGCCGGGGATGTTCGCGCTTTTAAAAAAACTTTCAAATTTTTAATTTTATCACTTTTCCAAATTTTTGTTTAATCTAAAAGTCGGCGCAATTCTCGCAAATCACTGGAATGATTTTGAAGTTTTTACTTGCGTTTTAACACCTAGTCGCTAGTTTTCTAATTTATACATTTTCATGTAGATTTTTCAAACAATTTTGAAGACGAAATACGCTTTGCTGTTAATTTGGCTTCTTATGCAAGTTTCAATCGATACAACATTCTAGTATAATTTATTTACTTGTTTTTTGATTTATTTATTTTGCATTATGCATGTTCGATTTAATCGTCATGTTTTCTACTTATCCTTCCTTAGACTTGCAAGGCGATACTTACGGCAATCGTCAAGTGATTACCTCCACCTGATTTTGGAGATGCTAAGATATTGCCGTGCTATTGAAAGTTGTTCATTTGTGTTTTTATTTTTTATTTATAGCATTTGCTAAGACTGCCAAGCAAAGACAAGTGTCTTAAAATATCCAACTGATGAAATCAACTTTTGGCAGATTTTATTGATGCAGAGTGTCTTTCTCTGTAGTATAAACTTTTCTAACCTCGCTTAGCGGATTTCAACTTTTAAGAATCTTCCAAAACTGATTCACGATCAAATGCGTTTGACAAACTGCTGAAGTCGTTAAATTTCTTTATTTTTAACCAATGTAAGAAAATTTACTGCCCTTCAAAAATTGCTTTTTTAAACTTAGATAATATTTGTTACGATATTTAAGTACTCTATCTATATAAAAAATAAATTCTCTTTCTATACAAACTTGAATGAAATTCTGGAGCTAGTTATCATCGAGATATAAGCAAAAAAATTGCTTCCCTTTCAGTCCTACAAAATTTTCAAAAAGCTTTGTTTTATAGGGTGAATGCGTTTGATAAAAACTAGTAGGAAAAAATTAAAGCTGACGAAACCCCTGAGAAAGTTTAAAGAATCCTCGGATTCTGCAGAACTTTGCCCAAAGCATTCAAAAAAGTTCCCGCTAACTCTTCGCTGGAAAATTTGCATTTAAACTTGCATAAACTGAGTATTAATTTTTTTTTGTTCTTATCAGTAATGCTCTGAAAAGCGGTTTTAATAAATGATGTATTCATTAAACACATCTGAAGTGCATAAAAGTTTAAGGATCCCTACTCATTTTTATTTTTTTGATTATTTAAAACAGATTCTTCTTCTCCTTTCGGTCTTTCCCTTCAAACAGGGGTAGTCACAGCGATTATCTTTCCAAACCGTCCTGTCTTCAACATCCGTCTCCTTTGCACCAACTTCCCCCATATCTTCTTTCACTACATCTAAAATCTTCTCTTTGGTCTCCCTCTTTTCCTCTTTCCCGGTAACTTCCATTTCCAACGTACAAATGCAAATTGTTGATATTTAAAACAGATTAACATATTTTTAAAAATAGTTTTTATAAATTTATATGGAGTGAAAAACTTATGAAGACTATGAGCTGTGATTTGAAAAAATAAAGTTTCAAAAAAAGTATCATTTTGAACTAATTTTTAAAGCAACACAACCTATGATTGAATTTTTTATATTTTTTTTAGATTAACAACTTTTTACGATTCTGCGAATTGCTTTTCATTAAATGTGAAAATTTAAAGACGATTAAATTGAACACTTCCTGTGATGACCGCACCTCACAACAACAAGAAAGCAATTTGAATTCAATCAAAGAGAGCTTGGCTAGCAGGAGTGTTCAACTCACAATAACTTATTCAACTTCCTTGCACGATCGTGAGATCCACTTGAGCAATGGATGGATTATAAAGATTGGACGAGGACTTGATATTTTTAAAAAAACCGACCGATTCACTCTTGGTTTTTATGAAATGTCTTTGAGAAAATGCCATGAAACAACTATAGATATATTTCACAGCAAGAATGTTCGTGTTACCTAGAAGCAGGCTTTTTTGTTATGATTAAAAATAGACTCTTCAAAAAAATATGCAGTGTTAGCGGACAAAATTTTATGCACTTTTTGTTACCTTTCTAGGAATTTGTTATGCCTTTTTGATTATTTTTAATATCTTGATTAAGTTTTATTTTTAGTAGCCTTTAACGAATATATATCATATATATATACATATACAGTGGTGGCCAAAAGTTTAGCAACACTTGAAAATCTATTAAAAAAAAGCAAAAAACTAATTAAATTTGGCCTAATGGAATACAATTGACTGTTTAAAATATTCAAATATGCATTTTTTTATTTGTTTGAATGATAAAATCATTTACTTGATTAATTATTTATAATTATTAATTTTTTAATTATGTTGAGCAAAATGACACCTGGACAAAAGTATAGCAACACGTTAATTTTTTTTTTTCAAATTTTTATCAACATTATTAATATTTTGTGCTATAACCAAATTTTTTTATCACAGCCTTACATCTCTTTGGCATAGAATCAATGAGTTTTTGACAAAAACTGAGATCAATGAAATAGTAGCACTCAATCAATTTTTTTTGAGATCATTCTTGTTTTCCGAATTTTTTGAGCTCAGATCGAATTTAATTTTGCGCCAGATGTTCTCGATCGAGTTTAGATCTGGGCTTTGGGTCGGCCAATCCAAAACTTTCATTTTAAGATTCTTGAAAATCTTTGAAATCGATTTGGCAGAGTGGATGGAGGCATTATCCTGTTGAAAAAAATGTTCTTTCTGCCCATGGTCTTTTTCATGAATGGACTGACAGTATTTCTGACAAGCTGTCCATATCTGGAAGCATTCATCCTGCCCTCCAATTCGACCATGGGTCCCATCCCGTGCAAAGAGAAACAACCCCAAATCATGACAGAGTTGCTACCCATTTGTACCGTGGGCCTGGTGCACTTGATGGAGTGTACCTCCCCCACTATGCGCCGCACATAGACTCTGCTGCTGCTGTGGATTTTGACAAACTCGCTCTCATCGGAAAACAACACATTTTTCCAATCCTCAACGGAAAAATGTCAATGTTGTCCGGTCATGTGTTTGGTCTAGCATGTTGTCTGGTCATCAAGTGCACCAGGCCCACGGTACAAATGGGTAGCAACTCTGTCATGATATGGGGTTGTTTCTCTTTGCACGGGATGGGACCCATGGTCGAATTGGAGGGCAGGATGAATGCTTCCAGATATGGACAGCTTGTCAGAAATACTGTCAGTCCATTCATGAAAAAGACCATGGGCAGAAAGAACATTTTTTTCAACAGGATAATGCCTCCATCCACTCTGCCAAATCGATTTCAAAGATTTTCAAGAATCTTAAAATGAAAGTTTTGGATTGGCCGACCCAAAGCCCAGATCTAAACTCGATCGAGAACATCTGGCGCAAAATTAAATTCGATCTGAGCTCAAAAAATTCGGAAAACAAGAATGATCTCAAAAAAAATTGATTGAGTGCTACAATTTCATTGATCTCAGTTTTTGTCAAAAACTCATTGATTCTATGCCAAAGAGATGTAAGGCTGTGATAAAAAAATTTGGTTATAGCACAAAATATTAATAATGTTGATAAAAATTTGAAAAAAAAAAAATTGACGTGTTGCTATACTTTTGTCCAGGTGTCATTTTGCTCAACATAATTAAAAAATTAATAATTATAAATAATTAATCAAGTAAATGATTTTATCATTCAAACAAATAAAAAAATGCATATTTGAATATTTTAAACAGTCAATTGTATTCCATTAGGCCAAATTTAATTAGTTTTTTGCTTTTTTTTAATAGATTTTCAAGTGTTGCTAAACTTTTGGCCACCACTGTATATCAGTCGTCTTGAATGTTTATTTTTCATCATGTTTTTTTTAATTCGGTGACGTTTTTCGATCCTTAACTTTTAACACTTGTCGCCGTTTGTCTTTTGATAAAGTGTCGTATGTGCATTGAAGTATTTTCGTGGCTGCCTAACTTGGAACGTTAAATTTTAATTGTTAATGTGTATATGATAGTTTGAAACTTGTTGCTGCTTTTTTATACGTTTTCCCATAAGTTCGTGCTGTGGCAACTTAATTAAATTGATATGATACGGATCAAAAAACTTAGTTTCGTTCACATGTGTTTTTTCAATCTGTACTAAGTTACTAACTACAAATTAGCATTTTCGCAGTATTTATGTGAGGAGTCCAATAGATGTCATCAACATTTATGAATAGCATTCGATATCAAATCAAAGACGATGTGTAAAGTCAATATGATTAGTTATATGACTGTATTCAGGTGATGTACATCAAAGCCTGAGTAATCTTATGGATTATTTTTATATTTCAGTTTTATTATAATTCTTTATTGTTTAAGAATGGTGTAGATTTTTCTAAAAAATTGTTAAATTATTTAATTTTTTGATTGATCAACAACGAATGAAGTTTTGCGGTAGTTTTTCTTATTCGCAAACAGCCGATTATGTTATTATTTGTACATACGTCATCTCTAATAATCAAACGCAGATTAAAACGTTGCTGTAAATGAGCAAAATCTAACTAACATTTACCTTTTTGAATATTTCCGCTGAAATTCTCATCGTTTATATATCCGCTTAAGTTCACAAAGTTGTTTATTCAAAAATCACAATCAAGTCTGCTTCAGTGAAGATATTTTTCTAATGTCGGCTGATTATCGTGTTTTTAGCTTTTAATATTACCATTTTATCGCTGTGCGTTATGCTCGAAACCAGTTGATTTGCACATTAGCAAGTTAGTCGATTTTATTTGTGTAACGTGCAAAATATTTTTTACATGGCCAACGATGTATCTGCAAAGGTTAACCCGCATAAAAACGCTCAATTGATGGCGAATGGAATTGACATGGCTGCGCTCCAAACCGTACTCTCGTTATTTCGTTTCATTCCTGGGGAAAGACACTCTGCACGGCACTCACCTCTGCTTGGTGGTTTCGGCCAGCAGCTCCAATTTTAGTCTTTTTTTAGAAGCATCTCTATTTATTCCGACTTCCAAGTAAACCTCGGAGGGCTCTATACAACCGACAATCGATTTTCTCGACCTGCTTCTGAAGATGCAATAATATTGCTCCGATGAAAATTTCATATATTTGTTTTTTTTAGTTTTTTTTTTAAAGTTTAATGGTCATCTTGCAGCTACATACTTTAATCATTACCCCGGAGTATTTAATTCAAACATCTAAAAAAAAAACTAGCTAAAAATCAAAGGTTTTGTAAAAACTATTTTAAATAAGTATTATTATATCGTCCTTTAAAAAAGTCGTTGGTTTTTTCAGGAAGTTTTACTCAAATCATCATCCTTCTTCCTGATGCGGTGTTTCCCCGTGGTTGGAGTTGGCCGCACACCCCATGGCCATCTTCCTTCCGCCATTTTGTTCGGTTGGACGCATCTTGTTTTAGACCGACTTTACCAATTTAGCCTTATTTATCCATCGTCTTCTGCCCATTCAATTTAAATTCCAATGCCTTCCATAAGACATCACCATCTCTTCTAGAACCATGACCACACCATCTCTCTCCCTTAGCTTTTTGCCATCTTATCCATGGTCTCATCCAACCCCAGCATGTCCATCAGTTCATTGGTGTTCTTCCTGTCTATCATTTTTACTCCATACGTTGCCTTTTCGGTCCTTCGCAGGATTGCGAGTTCTTTCTCTTGAGCTTCATCCTTCGCTTCCATAGACCATTACCGATCTTACACAGACAGCTTTGGTAAATTCTTCCTTTTTCTTTAACGAATAGCTTCTCTCAAGCAACAGTTCTGCGCATTTTCTAAATGTCATCCAGGCAAGTCTCATTCTTGTCACTGCCGCTTCACATCTACCATTGCCATCTAGTCGGTGCCCCAAATAGCAAAACTGTTTCTACCTCGTTGCGCATTGTCTTGATTGGCTTCACTCTTTCTTCTGAGGATTCCCTTTGATTTTCACACATCTTCCATAAATCCATTTTTTCTATATAGTATACGTACAACATCGAATTAGCGATTACTCTTCCACTGCATACACCACATTGGTCAATCCCGCTCTTTGGTGCTTCTTCTGATCCACACACCATCACTTTGGTCTTTTTGCTGTTAACCTTTATACCTTTTCTTTCAAATGCCATCTCCAATTCAAAAACTTTTCCTGCAAGTCCTTCATGGTCTCGCTTGTTAAGACTAAATCCTCCGCAAACAAAATTTTATTCATCAAGCCGTCTCACATCAACCGCAATTGCAAATAATAGGGGTTACAACACTGATCCCTGGTATACACCAGCTTTCACAAAAAGTTCTCTGATACCGTAATCCTAGTCCAACTCGAACTTTTGTTGTCGCTCCTTCTGTTTGGGAAACTACGTCTAAGCGGACCTCTTAGACTTTCACTGTTATCAACCAAATCCGAAGGAACATAAACCCAACTTTAATTAATCAAGAACGCCAAAAATGAAAATTACCAAATCAAATCATTGAACTCCGTGATAACAGCAAAAATTGCTGTTGCTACGTACTTCGCCAAAAAACAACTTATTTGTGAACCTTCAACTGAACAAAAACGTTACTCAAACTGAAAGGCAAAAACTTGCACAAAAGAAATTAACGAAAAACGCAGAACTAAATAAGCCAGTCACAGATCAGAGACGGTTCGAATCTCGGGGCCAGGCTCGAGCAAGATTCTAAACACCTTCATATAGACTCATCACTGCTTTCACCAACATCTCTGGTAAACCTCTTTGTTGAGCAATCACTTTTTTGGGAACTCTATAAAGGCTTTTTCGATGTCCACAAAACACATTAATAGGTTTTTGTTCATATTTCGGTACTTTTGGCTTCTAAATATATACAGAGCATCTATGGTTCCTCTTCCAGGTATAAACCCAAATTACAATTTGCCCTAACCGTCTCTCCAGCACTCTTTCCACAATCTTCATAGCGTGCTCCAGCAATTTCACCCCTCTAGTCTATATGTCCCACAATTAATCATATCACCTTTTCCTTTGAATATTGGCACCACCACACTAATCTTCCAGTTGTTTGAAATGCCTCTTCCACCCAGCACACGCTAGCAAAGCTTCACCATCACCCTTATGCCAACTCTACCACTCGCAGCAATCATTTTCGTGCTTCTCTTATACATATATTCACCACTTCCTCTTATACATCTTTTCCATCTTTTTTCAATAACTTCACAAGTTTAAAGACATTATTTGAATTTCCACACAGAATATCCATCTGCCTTTCTGCCTCCGTTTTTAGTGCTCTTGGGACCACTTTTCTTGATTAATTTCTCATCTTTCTGTATCTAATCTTATTTTCTTCAGATCCATTCATGCACAATTGAATGCTTTTTTCTTTCCTCCAATTACAACTTTCACATCCTCATTTCACCACCACGTGCTATCCAAACTATCCTAACCATTCTCCTTCCGCACAAGTCGTCACAGGCCTTCAGAACATCATCTTTTAAAGACTTCCACAAGTTTAATGCCTCAACGTCTCCCAGTTCTTCAACTCTCTTAATTTTGTTTTTATTCGTGTTCTTTCAGCTTCCACGTCTTTGGAATAATCCGTTTTCTTTTTATCTTCATCATCATTTTCTTTTTCACCACGTCAGTCACCATCAAACCATGTAGCAATTCTTCAGGAATCACTTAAACGTTCTCTAAATATCTTCTACGTTTTTGCGCAACCAGCACAAAATCAATCTCAGTTTTATTTTCTGATCTGAATGTTACTTTTTTTTTGTAAAACCATATTTTTGCAACACGCAATTCTTTTTCATCACAAAATTTATGTAGCATTCTTCCTTCCATATTCCTTATTCCAAAATCATTTTCACAATGCACACCCTCAAAGCCATCAATATATTTTTCAACATGCTCATTAAAGTATTCCAATTCCCAAACCATTTCACCGGATCTTTGCAGATCCCACTTTGCCATCTCGTCGTAGAATTGATATTTATCTTCGGTTGTTCTTCCAATTTGTGGCACATATGGGCATATTACTCGCACCAATTCTTGCCCGAAGCCTAGCGCCGTAGCCATCACTTGATCACTTCTTCCAGTTCTTTGACTAAGATTCCGAGTTCTCCAATTTCTAGAGACTTGCCGGACCACCACAGCTCGTACCTTTTATCGATTCCCAGAAATCAAGCTTCTTGTACCTTCCACCGTTCCTCTTGCACACAGCACACATCCACCATTCTTTTTCTCAGCTCCTCACGTACCACACCTTTTCTGTACAATGATCCAAGATTCCATGTCCCAAATCAAATAAGTGTTAAGCCGAAGACTCTTCGCACCTCGTGCCCATTTAAAGACTGCCGGGGACTTAATTTATTCTTTCTTCATGAGGAAATTTTTTTGAAGCTTATTTTTACAGCATACGTTTGCTAACATCAACCAAAGTTTTAAGCTGCGGACCTAGTCTTTGCTTGAAAAGGCAATTCCTGCAAGGCAGTGGGGTGATCCAAAGCCAGGCCCCGTTTGATAATGCGGACTGGACCGCGTGCAGTGAGGTTAGATTGACTGGCAGAAGCAATGTTTTGCGCTCATGGCTACGTGTACATTTAACTTATGTCAACACCTGTCCTTCCTATCAAACATACACTATAAAACTGTTCTAAAATTTAATGTTTGTAGGTTACAATTTCAAAACTGGTCGTGATAAGCTGAAAAATTTAGTTTATTAAAAGTTAAAATATTAAAAAAAAAAATTTATGAAAACAAAATACGCTTTGCCAGCGTAAAAAAAAGCTTACGGGCAATTGAGAAAACCGGTTTTAAATATTTTGTGACAAGATTTTTATTTAAAAAATAAAATATAGGCTGCACTAATAATTTAATTTTATAAACAAACTTTTCCGTTCACGTAGTTTTGGTTTACAGGATGTGATAAAAATTAGTTCCAAGGTTGGTAAGTAAAAATCAGACCTTGCTTTTGATGTATTTTCTTGGTTGAAATGGTAACGGTTAATAATTGATTTAGAAAATTTTACAAAATGATTAGCTTTCTGGTTGAAACTCTTCTTTTTTTATATGGCTAATATTCATGCAATCAAACAGAGGAAAGTATTAACGTTTGGCTACTTGTGAAGAATTCAACTCGTCTATGAGTGACGGCTCTGACTAGAGTAGATAGTGAGCCGAGACCTTAGGGATCAAGTACTTAGTCTATTCAGTCTTAATTTGAACAACATTTCTTGAAATTAAATTGACATAAAGTGTTAATTAGGGCGTCGAACCGTTTAAAATATCAATCAGGTTCGGCAAATTTTATTTTTAATGGTTTAGTTCCGGTTTGGGTTCAGTAAATTTTATTTTTAATGGTTTATTTCCGGTTTAGGTTTAGTAAATTTTATTTTTTCTGGTTCAATTCCGGTTCAGGTTCGAAGAAAACAGTTAGCGGTTAATATGATTTTCAATTCATGTTTGGTTCAATCATTATAATTTTATAAAATATTTTTTATGTCCATTTTTGAAAGCGTTAAATCAAAACACATGGCAGATCATAGCAATAAACAAACCAGACCATAGAATTTGGAAAAGGGGGACAAAACCATTGTGCACAATTTTATCAAGAAGCCCTAATGTAACGAATAGGCTTATAACCGAGCAGGACACATTAACTTTGTTATGTACCCGATATCTTTTTGGCGCCCAAAAATGAATTTAGAAGTCATATTATTTTTATCTCTATATTTATCCTCCTGACTCGCAGGAAAGCGACGGAGGCGCTATACATAGGGTAAGCAATTACCCCGACCTGCTTCCGGAGATGCCAAGATATTGCTGTCCGCTAGCAAATTAGTAGAGATATGACTTTAATTTAGAACTGCTTGTCAAGACCACCAAGCAGGGGAAAGTGCCGTAAAGTGTCTTTCCCAAGGACACAACAGAATGACGCGAGTGGGTTTTGAACCGAGACCATGTTAATCATCAGTCTGGTGCTTTAACCACTCGACCACGCTGCCGACGTTGCGTTGAAATAATCTATTTTACCCCAAAAAAGACAATTGTATGATTGAATCTGTTGTACAGCACATTAAAATAAACCAATATTTGGACGTAAAATAATTTCCATTCTTCCGAGAAACATTTTTACAGGTGCATTTTATGCCTCAAAAAACATATTCATTGCCCGAAAAATCAGATTGTTCTTGAATTTTTTTGTTGGAGAACAGGTTGAGATGGCGATAATGTCCCTTTTCCCTCAGTAGCCAAATGATATCTCATGGACTGGCATTTTTCTTGGAGGATTATAGCAAACTGTTGCAAACCTAGAATTTTTAAAGTGGATGTATTTCTGATAGACATAAAAGGTTTAAAAAGTTAAACACTAAATCTATTCACCAGCATTCCGGCAAGATATTTAGATATGAATTGCAAGACGAACTTTGCATAATTCAACAAAGTTAAATAAATGTTGGCCGTAATAATAATTTTTCGAGCCCTAAAAGTGCAAGCTAAAATTTTTTGTAAATTGAATTTGGATATTAAGTTTTTTAGGTTATTTTACGGAAGTGATAAGCAAAGGCGTTAAAATTAGGTGAGCTGGGAGCTGAAGAGCCCCTGACAAATTTTTTCCCTAGAAAAAATTTTTCCCCCTTCATCTCCCTCCCCTTAAAATTACTTTGCTACGATCAGTTTAAATTTTCATATTTTGCCAAGAGAAAATTTTTTAAAGTGCTATTTCGAATACGCAATTATATCAAACATTGCTATATCAGTGGGCACTGCGCGTCTATAGCTGTATCGACAACGTTGATCATAATAGTATAATGAGGCAAGAGAACGGGGGTCTAGATGAATTTGCCCTGAACGACGTTATATAGGCTTAGCAAGGTCAGTTGGTGTGTGTATGCATTTATTAGATCCCTTTTTTGACTGGCAACTTACCTGCGTATATGGCAAATAAGGTGTAGCAAACTGTAGCAATAGCAATCGTGCAAGTCTCTATTAACAATTTTTTTCTATTTTGTCCGCAAGCTATAACGTTACATCTTGGCCTCGTTAAAGTCAATAAAGTCAAAAATTTTCCAGGACTTTATTGCATCATAAGGTGCATATTTTAAAAGATACTGCAACCATGCACACTTGTTCTTAAAAATCACTTCTTATCTTGACTGCATGCCATAACGTTTATCGTTTTGTTGCCTCTTCCTTTTTCTGTTTTGCTTTCTACTACTTACAAATTTTCTACTTCACTATATTTTTTATGGCGGAACTGAAATAAAAGATACGGATTGATTGATTGATTGATTGATCGTGAAACTTACACAGCCTTATAGTTTTGCTTGTTTATGATTCTTTTTACTAAGTTTTATATGTCAAAATAAAGTCAAGTTTTATCTTGTCGAATTTTACGTACAAAAACTCATTTTTTGCACATTTTTCCAAATTTTTAAGCAGCTCATTTTATAGTTGGCCTCGGTATTCGGAAACGTTTAAAACAGCGACCCCTTAGCATCAATCTTTTCGTTTTTTTCTTTATAATTTATAATGCTTAATATGCTTGGCATGGTGACGGTTCAAAACCTACTCATGTCATTTTGTTACAAATTTAATTTAAATTTCTTCCTTTTTCGATGCAATTATAACCAGGCTGCTTAATGAATCTCTTTTAGCCTGAATTGTTGAATATACAATTTTTTTAGCTGCTTTAGTGTAATTGATTTGGGAAGTTGATTTGCATGCAAGTAAGAGTAAAAAATCATCAACAAACCTACAATGTTTCACGATTTGTGTTTTAATAATTTCGAACGTTAAAAATGGTGACATTTTGTTCCATTAGAAGCGGTAGAAGTAAAAAGCATATTATTATTGAAACTTATCATTTTATAGGCCTAATACATTATTTTATCTACTTACCATAACTCACCAGCGGCCATTAATTAAACTATCTCTTGTAATGCAGTCGGCAACTACAATAAGTTGTGCATGTTGTACAAAGATATTAAACAAAATTTAAAATATTCATTATAGTCTTAAGATCTGACTTTTTTTATGACTTTGTTTCCTTATTTTTGTACGTTCCATTTCAATAATTTTACTTCTTTAGCATACTATCTCTTTGAAACTGCGCTTTCTTTATTTAGATCACGTGACCAAGTTTTGCTTTAATTTATTGCCTATAGAAAGTCGTTTGTGACGTCTCTGTTTTTCCACGCAGCAAATCAGTGATGAAACATATGGCAACTTCAAACACAAAATTATGATTCACTCAGACCTATATAAATTTAAAATCAAAGCGTCGGACCGAATTCGTTACAAATAAAGTTCCGGTTCAGGTTCAGCAAATTTTATTTTTACAGGTTCAGTTCCGGTTTAGGTTCAGCAAATTTTTTTTTGGGGTTAAAAGAATAAAGGTTAATACCCGTTTACGGATCGTGCAGGCCCGGTTCGGCGCCCTGGTATTAAGTATAGCATGACTATATTTTAAGTGATAAAGTCATGCAAATTGATGCAAAGTAATATCTCTAATTAAACTAAAAAAAAATAACATTTTAACCAGACAGGAATATCTTGGTTTTTTTCCAAAGCAGGAGGAATTGCTTGACAGTTCCCTAAGCAAGAGACCTACAACTTTTCTTGTCAGCAAGAGGCTAAAAAATACGATAAAAAAAATTTAAATAAAAATAAATCTTGTGGCAACTTTGATATAGTATACGTCACATCCCAGAGCGAAATATTAGGATATTGGAGCTTGGCAATTGCCAAAACGGACACCATTGTCATTCTAGCAAAGTGATTCTCAACTTGTGCTACGCGTACAGTTCGTAATACGCGGGACCTTTTTAAAAGGTACGTAAATAGTTTTTAGGTTTCTATAAAATCAAACACTTGATTAAATTGTATATTCTAGATATTCATTCATGTTATTTTAATTTATAAATTTGAGCTAATTTTTTCTTTTCAAAAATAGTAACAATGTCACAATAATTAAATTGTGTATTTCGGCGTTAAATTTTTGAAAAAGTTGCGTAAACACTTGCGCCCCAATTATTTTAGCCATTTTCAAAGCGCAAGTTTAATCAGACATATAGTGTCTGTCATAAAATTGCTGTGTTTCTATTGTTTGTGTTCGAATGTACAATGATATTATGAATATTTTGAAAAACAAATGGCTTCTTTTCCATACAAACCTATGTTGGCTGTCACAAGGAAATACGGTAAGAAGAGTTTTTGAGTTAAGAAAAGAGAAGAGTTTTTGAATTAAGAAAAGAGCTACTCGAATTTATGAGAGTTACGAGAATTACTCGAATTTACAGAGAAATTATTATTTGATTAATCTAGAGTTTCTCTTGTGACGAGCCACTTATCGGATATTTTTATTACTTTCAACTTATGAATTTGCTTTTCAAGGTACAAACAACTCTATTGCATATCTTGTTTCTACATTGCAAGGTTCTATACGGAAGCTAGACTTATGGCCAATGAACAAAGAAGCCAAACAATATCGAATGTTGACACATCTTTCCTCAATGTAAACACAACCCAGCAAAAAGTATTTCAAGAAATTGGCTGCCATCTAAAACTGTTTAAAACGTTGTTTAAGCATTATGTTTTAAGCATAGATAGTTGTCCCTACATTTTTAATCTATTCTTTGTTCATCATCTTACCTACGTATATGTAGTAACAGCAGAAGGGAAAATTTTTGATGTGATGAAACAGCTAAAATCAAGTATAAAAAACGCTCCGCCACCAATATTTGGCTAAAAATAGCCTCTACTTACCAACTCCGACTCAAAAAACTATTTTTCAAGTGCTACCACAGTATTTCCATCAGATGGGAGTGCCAGCACTAAGCAGTGCTTCTCTGCAATGATGAGTATTAAAACCAAAAGCGGGAATCGCTTTACATCGCCTTTCCATGACTTCCGATATGCAGTTAGTCCGATGAGTTTGCGCATAAAGCAACTTTTGCGGGAAAAGCAGATACAACCATCACACTAAATCCTACTACCATATTTATTAAGTAAATCTGAATAATTAATTTTTCAATCAACTTTGTGGTATGTAGGGTAGAGACAAATTTCTAAATGGTGCGTGCTAGCAAAAAGGTTGAAAACCACTGTTCTTGCAGAATGATTCTCTCGTTTTCGACAAAAAAAAGCAAAAACCCAAAACAGTAACAACTAAAACAAATCAAAAATTCTTTGCCAAAAAATAAACATGAAGTAAAACAACAATAATAACAAGAATCACAAAATTCAAATATTTATCAACATCTACATTTCGTGCACACTGCGAATATGTCATCGGTTGGTGTGAAACCATATTCAATTTTGAGCAGAATGAACTTAAACATTTGGTCACTTTACGTTAAAAGGTTTGCTGCGAAAACGTTTGACATTGAAATCAAAATAAAACATGTTTCCGAAGATATCCACATAAGACGAACTGGTTATTTCTGCTTATTTTTTTAGTTCGGAAAATGCCTTGCGCTTTATTTGTTGATGTTTATTTTTTACTTTTTTTGGCAATCGGACTCAATGTTTAAATTTTGAAAGCCTTTATGATAATACCCATTTTGGAACTTTTTTTGATCGTTTTTGTAGTTATAAATGGTCCTTTGAAATGGTCCTTTTTGACCCGTGGCAGGATTTCTTTTGGTGGGTTTCTTTGCCTGCCTGACCCTTTGCAAAATTGGGATGCCCTTGTTCGCTCGGTACCGCGAACTTCCCTTTCGCTTCTTAACCCAAATGACTCCCTTTTCTCAAAAGTAATTTCTATCAACCAGCACTTTCTACCTAAAATTCTTTTATCTAGAATTATCCCTCCAACACCTAAACACATAAAAACCTTAAATTCCTTTCTCTTCAAATTTCTCTGGAATTTCTCCCCCCTTGAACCTATCAAACGCTCCACCTTATACCTTCCTAAGGCTGATGGAGGAATTGCCCTGCCCTCCATCGGCCTGAAAATTTCCACAGCCTTCTTATGGCAATTGATTGTTCTTCTTCAAACCCCTAAACCACTTCACCATTTCTGGATGCACTTTGCTATTTACAACCTAGGAACAAAACTTATACCCTTCAAGCCTGACCTTTATTCAAACACCCAACCGCATCGACCCAAACCAAATCTCCATTGGAAAAGAGCCTTAAACCTTCTACGTAAAACCTCTATTCCCTCGGATCACCTATCCAAACTTACCTTTAAATCTCTTTGTTTATTCCTCCTTAAACCTGACCCAAATTCTCTCCCGAGAACAATCGATATACCCCAAACAAACGGTAACAATCAAGCTCGTCGTCATCGTTTGAAGGATATCCACTCCAGGTCAGACACAAACAGGACTGGGGCCGAGGGTTTATCCTGTTACTACCCCAGACTGCTGCACTGCCTGAATCAGATGCTGGCAGTGGTGTTAGTAAGCCAGCATCGAGTTTCGTCATCCAAAATCGACAGACCTCGTGCTCCATGTGGTGCCCGATGTATAGGGCACGCTGTTAGTACATGGTCTGCGGTTTGCTCAGAGGCGCCACACTCGCAATTCGGTGAAGGAGCGAGACCCCATTTGTGCACGGACGAATGGAATCGCTTAACACCAGTCCGCAGGCGGTTGAGCTTAACCCAAGCTGCTCGGGGTAAGCCCATCCCAACAGGACTGGCACCGGTCTCGGGCACAAAAGCACGGAGCCTGGAAGCATTTTCACAGTACTCCGTTTTCCATTTAAGATTTGTCCATTCAGAAGCGCGGATGCCAAGTCTGGCAAGATTGTCCAAGAGATTCCGCGCACCTGGCACAAACGGGCGTCTGGATCTTAGTCTCACTTGGCGAGTATCTAAGGACCCACTTAAAAGACCATACAAGATATGATCGGGGTCCAGAGATCCACGTAGAGCCAAGGAGAGTGTCGCTCCCATTCGGCGAAGCTCAGCTGGCTGGATGCCTGAGAGTACAGATAGGTGGTCCGTTGGAGTGGGACGCAGGCATCCAGTAATTATGCGCAAGGCGTCGTTAAAGACACTGTCGATGAGGCGAGTTTGAGCACTGCGACACCAGATTGGCGCACAGTACTCAGCTGTTGTGTAGACTAGAGATAAGGTGGCTATGCGTAGTGTTTTAGCACCAGCACCCCATCCCGAGCCCACGAGTCGCCTCAACAGTGTGACGCGCGAGGATAGTTTTTTGCGCAATGCCACTAAATGGTGACGAAACGTGAGCGATCTGTCCAGTTTTACCTCAAGATAAGTAGGGGTTGGACAGAACGGTAAAAGTCTATCGTTGTTGCAGATCTTTAGCTCACGTTTGGCCTCTCGGTTATTTAAGTGAAAGGCTGCCGTCACCGTCTTAGTGTGACTGAGCTTCAACTTTCAAGTCTGGAGATACGCTGAAAGTGTAAACATGTCTTGACTTAAAGTTCCCTCCAAGTCCTTCCAGTTTCCAGAAGAGTGCAACAATGCTAAGTCATCAGCATAAGCAAACTTTCTGAAAATCATGGAAGGAAGATCGTACGTATAGATGTTAAATAGGAGGGGAGCCAAGACCGATCCCTGAGGAACGCCGTTTTTAAGACGACGTAGCCTGCTTTGCTTGCTGTCACCGGTGGCAAGGGTGAAACTTCGATTTCGGACAAGCTCCATAATCATTTTGACCATGTGCTTATCCGGAAGTAGTCTCAGCAGCTTGCAGGTAAGGCCACGGTGCCAGACAGTGTCATAAGCAGCTGTCAGATCGATAAATACGGCACCGGCCTTCTTTTTAGCCTCAAAAGAATCCTCGATGTTCTGGGTTAGCAGAACAACTTAATCTACGGTTGACTTCCCGCGTCGGAACCCAGCCTGCTCTTTAGGGAGCAGTGGATCGATTAATGGTTCAACGCGGGCGTAGATAAGCCTCTCGAGGATCTTGTAGGAGACACAGAGCAGAGATATCGGTCGATAACTTTTTGGGTCCCCCACGGGCTTTCCTGGTTTTGGGATCGCGACCACAAGCGCTCTTTTCTAGATCTTGGGAATTTTGAGTCGGCGCAAACAGGAAGAGAGGAAGTCACGTAACCAGGACTTCAAAGCAGCTCCGGTATGGAGTATAAGCTCTGAGCAGATGGAATCAGGACCCGGAGCTTTACCTGGTTTTAAATGTTGAAGGGCAGCAGCAAATTCTCTCTGTGAAAAATTGTCAGAGATATTTACTGCGTCTGGTGTTGTGGCCCTCCAAAGGTCAGACACTTCTTGAGAGACAAGTCGAGATGACTTGCGATCAACAGCCTCGTATTTCCCATTTCTAACCAGCTGAGATGCAATAGCATTCGCTGAAACGGGACAGTGACGAGGAGGGTGACCTACCAGTAAGATTGTTCAAAATACTCCACGCTTTTCGACTAGAGTGTGAGAAGTCAATGCTCCGAACTGCCTCGGACTATCAATTCCTTCGCTTTCTGTCAAGTTTGGCAAGCAGACCTGTAGCAGCCAAGCTCGAGTCATCTCCCTGAGGAGACTGCAGAAAGGTTTTATAGAGGGATTCACACTCTGCATTCCAACACGGAATATAGTTATTTCGATACCCGCGTGGGATAGTCTTTTTGGCTGCTTTCTTAATGGTGTTACAGAAGTCCTGGTAAGCCGCATCCACATCAAGTGAATCAAGTGAATCAGGTGGCAACAAAGTCTTTGCGAATTTATTCGTCAAAACAATGTAGTGACTCCATTTGGCCTTGTGGAAGTTCCATCGCTTAACAGGCATGCTTGGCACTGCCATAGCAAACTTTGGTGGTGCAATAAGCGAAGGTCGATGTTGTGACTTGGGGAACTTTTCAAGGACACGTCTATCCGGTAAGCTACTGTTTGGACCTACGCTAGCGAAACCTAGATCTGGATTGGTGCCAGTGTTCCAGCGGCCGGAATAAAAACTGGCAGCGTCCTTGGCATTATATAGGAGGGCAAGACAATTAATACTTGCCCAGTCAGCCAAGCACTCACCGTCCGGACTGTTGTCATCGTAACCCCAGTCAGCATGACGACAGTTAAAATCGCCAGTGTAAAGACAGGGGTGAGGAAACACTGGGAGATCCAGGAATTGCAATCGCGTTGGCGGTGGTTTGAAGACGTTGACTATTTTATAACCATCAACGTCCACACACAGCCACTCGATCTTCGATGTCAATGGAGATTGGTCCAAAAGCGTGTACCTCAGTCGCTCGTGGACAAACGTGGCAAGGCCATGCTTCCCTCTCAAAGAAGAGCCAGCTAGTTGATAGTTCGGAAGTACCAACTTCTCTGCATCAGTGCAGTGGGTCTCCTGCAGTAGGATGACGAGTGCCTCAGACTGCATAGCGAGGTGATGAAGAATTTTGCTTCTTGCTTGCAGTGAGGCCTTTGATGTTCAGCTGAAGAATAGTGGGTTTTCGGAACTTGTTGGCAATGTGCCCTGAAAAAGGCAGTTTTATCCAGGCATTGCCCGTCCTGAAAAGGACGTTTGCCGACTAGCAAACCCACACTGAACATCGGAATGGGTGGATACCCTTCCGTTTTGGTAGGTTCGGTTTCGCTCTGTCATTTAAACAGCAATGAACAGACTTACTCACGGCCCAGGCTGCGAGAAAGCACCTACCATCTGGGCCAGTTACACTAACATAACGCGAACACCTCACATAGTAATATCAAAAATAGCCTCCCTAATATGCCTCTTTCTCTCTTCCAAATAAGAAATAATATTTCTCATTGCACCTCCATCATTCCTCTCTCTCTCTTAAATGAAGAGCTCTACAAAATTAAAACAAAATTTAAAATATTCCTCCGAAAACTTGGCCCAGATCGCAAAATCGAGTGATCTTCCTTATCCTATCGTTTCCTATCACTACTAACAGACATTTCAAACTCCCCAAAACTTAATCTCCTAAACTTTTTTTTCTACTAAATATATTTTCTTTCCTGCTCTCCACACTACATAAAAATATAACCACAATTGTTAATGCTATATAAGGTGATGCCCGTGACCTAAACATTACATTGTACTGCAACTTTATTGTATGAATACCTGTTTTTCTTATTGTAAGTGTATATATAATTCTCAATAAAATATAAAAAAAAAAGTCGAAACAGTACTGTCTGCAGATGTATATATAGCATTGAATAAGAGGTACAATACCGCTTAAAGGTTGCCTTAAGTAAACGCCTTCAACGTTTTTCTACGAGTCAGAAAGATAAATGAAGGTGAAATACGATTAAAATCAATAGATATTTTAATCTTGAAAAAGAATAGTAGGTAGTGTATGAAGCTTATTTTGGCTTATTTCTTTCAATCATTCTCAATCATGTTATTAATGTGCATAGAAAAAAACAAAACTTAAAAGTGGTTAAAAAATGTTGTTTCAAATTATTGGTTTAAATATCAGGTTTTGTTTTGATTAAATTGAAGAAAGATCTTTAATTGTTTATGCGCTTGAAGTTTTACTTTATATATATAATTACTTGTATCATTTTTTATACCATAGCGTCAGTCTATGTTGTTTGACCTTTACATACATATCCAATATCTGTGTTGTTCTTGAAACTTTACTCAAACTCCAATTTTTAAACAATTTTAACAGATTCAAAAGAGGTTACTCAAAATGAATTCAACTAATAAAATTTTAATTAACACAAAAAATAACACAATTATTGTTAAGTGTTAATATTGAACTTAATGGAAAACGCTCCAACAGAGGTTATTTGACTTTTTTTATTCAAGAAGACGACACAACAAATGTAGCAGAGTTAGAAGACCCCTGCTCCATTTTTTCCCTATATTTTTGCTTACAACAAGAATAAGTTGTGGAAATTATTTTACAACATTACGGACCGGTATTAAACTTTTGCATGAATGACTTGGCGTGAATAACTATTTCATTTTTACATGTGACATTCTGTACAGTACAATATCTAGATAATTCTGCGTTCATTTTTCTCCCTGTAAGTTTATGTTAGAAATAACTCCAAATAGAATACCTTACTTTTCTTTGCTGCACTGAGTGTGTAATGAAAATAACCAAAAAATTGAAATATAAAGATTCACTTTAGAATTGAAGTTTTAAGAAATATTTGTCGTAGTTTGCTGAAGGTGATTGAAAACTATCAAAAGGCTTTCGTCCTACTGATTGGATTACGCTGTGTACTGTATCGTTTATGTGAACAAGGTCAAAAGATATTCAAATAGAAATTTATGTGAACAAGGTCAAAAGATATTCAAATAGAATATATATTGAGCTATGCTTGAGTGCAATATCATTCATTGGTTGTACCAATGTTTTATCTTTTTAATCTAATGTCAAAATTCTTATTATGAATTGAATAATTCTTAAAGAAAAAATTTCGGCGTCGTAAGTTATAACCAAATTAATGATAAACCCAAAATTACTCAACGTAGAAACTCATTTTGATGATAATGACTGCGTTAGATAATGTTAGGCTGTTTTATTCTCTGATGTAAGGCTGCTCTACCTTTTAACCATTATGGGCCAAATTTTGTCGGAAAGTTTATTGCGGGTCGCAATCCGTGCAAAAATTAAAGTATCTTCTTTTTTGTCTTCACTTTAACGTTAATAATTTTAATGAGTTATTTTTGAATTAACCTCTTTTATAACCAGAATTTTGGACCACAACTTTAGTTGAAGACCAAACAAAAAAGGTCAACAGTTTGATATATTTACCTGTTTTATTTTTATATAAAGCGAAAAACCTCTACTGCGACAAAAATTATGTATTTCGAGTTTTCTGCGCGTCATTGGATTGGTTCAAAGCACTGCAACAATTTGATTGATTATCCGATTACAAATTCTTTGGCAGGCTTCAGCAATGGACGTCGCGGGTCTCAGGTTGGGCAGCCCTGCTCTGACCAAATGTAAATAATTCAATATACTGTAAAGTTAAAATCAAAAAATATACGCCTGATCATTAGCCAAGTTCGACTATAAAATATTTTGCTATTTAGGCTAGATTAATGTACTAAAAAAAAGTTTGTAAAAACTAAAAATATCTAATTTTTTCAAAGCAATCAACCCTAACTAAATTTTTTTTAATCATAACATTTGGAAATAATCATAAAAAAGTACAACGTGAAACATAAAATTTCGTTTTTTCATGGAATGAATTGTATTTCTTTGTATTGTTTGAAAAGGTTCGTTTCCAAAATTGTCCAAAAAACCGGATTTCGAGAAATATTCGTTATCGCAAAGATCGAAGCGTTGTGAAAAAAAATCGCAAAGAAAAAGTCGACAGCGTGGCCGAGTGGTTAGAGCGCCGGGCTCGTGAACAACACGGTCTCGGTTCAAAACCCACTCGTGCCATTCTGTTGTGTCCTTGGGAAAGACACTTTACGGCACATTCCCCTGCTTGGTGGTCTTGGCAGGCAGTTCTAAATTTTACTCATATTTCTATTAATTTACAAACGGACAGCAATATCTTGGTATCTCCGGAAGCAGGTCGGGGTAATTGCCTGCCCTATGTATTAGCGCCTCCGTCGCTTTCCTGCGAGTCAGGAGGATAAATATAGAGATAAAATAAATAAAAAAAAAGATCGAAACGTTTTGATAATGAAATAAGACTTTGCTGGTTAAAAGTAACTGAAAATATAACCATGGAATTCGCTTTCTCTTCTGGAAATAATGACCGAGAAATACTGCGTCATTTGTAAGAAAAATCAATCAAGATTTTTATTTTTTTCATTGATTGTAACATTATTTTTTACGGAAATTGTAATTAAAATTTTAATGCTTTCAAATTAATATTCGTACTTTTTGCTTAATTATTTACTTGAAAAAACTAGCTGTAGGCTACGTTGGATTTTTAAAAAAATATTGGGTTAGAGAACGCCACCATTTTCTTGCAGCATGTAACAAGCAGTGACGTGCCATGAAGCTTGTGGTTGGTGGGGCACTAATTTTTTAAAGTAATGTTAGCATTAATCTTATTCAATAACGAACAAAACAATACTTTTCTTAAATATAATTAAAGGCAATTTGAAGCATTCTCTCACATTTAGCTAACTTTTTCGGAGTTAAAAAAACAATTTTTTTATTTTATCTCTATATTTATCCTCCTGACTCGCAGGAAAGTGTGGAGGTGCTATATATAGGGCAAGCAATTACCCGATCTGGTTCGAAAGATGCCAAGATATTGCTGTCTCGTTGAAATTTGTAATTTTGGTTTTTTAGTTTTATAGATATATAGCTAAAATTTAGAACTTCTTGCCAAAACCACCAAGCAGGAGAAAGTGCCGTAAAGTGTATTTCCCAAGGACACAGCAAAATGGCGCGAGTAAGTTTTGAACCGAGAATATGTTGATCACAATAGTGATGTCACGGATATAAAATTTTGTGTCCGCAGCCCGCAAGTATTTTTTATTTGTGACACTGCACTGCACTACACCGCATAGTTGTTACCAAAAACTTACACTGCACCACGCTGCACCGCAAATCATATATTTAAATAGAAAATTTTTAGACATCTTTTCCTTTTTTAAAAACGTGTTTGTTCAAACAATACTCACTGTTGTAGTCATCAAAGTACGCCCTTATATTTCAGATTCTATAGCTATTGGCATTAGCAATTCAATAGCTATCGGCATAATCTTGCTATATCATTGCAAGCACTTTAAGCACATTACTCTGCTTGGCATCCCAGCAAGCAGCCTTAATTCAGTAATGTCTCTATAGCTAAAAAAATAAAAAATAAAAAATTTCAACTCAACAGCAATATGTTGGCATCTTCAAAAGCTGATAAGATAATTAGGGTCTCTTCAAGAAGTCACTATATGCAATTTTTGTTTGTGAAACTAACTCAAAGTCCTCAATGGTTACTATTGCTTCTTGAAAGGCCTTTTTTCTCTTGGTTTTTTTTTATTATTCCATCCTGGTGCTGAATGGAGATTCCGGGTAAGTTTCACCCAAAAAAATTGCTTACAGTGACTTCTTGAAGAGACCCAATAATTGCTCTTAGTATAGTGCCCCTCAATGTTTTCCTGCAAGTTAAAAAGATATATAAAGAAAATATAGTTATCTCTTTTTTTGCAATTTATACAAACCTTGCTTACTATCAAGTTTGTTTTTTTTCATGTTTTTAGCTTGGAATTTGAAAAAATAATCACTTGAACATATTGCATAAATTAGTTAGACTTTTTTAACCATAAAACCTTACCAAAACCCTTGATATGCATTTGTGGTCAAAACAATATAGTCAAACTGGCCAATACACAGCAAAAATTTTAACTTTTGATTAAATAGCTTGCTTTTTGAATGCAATGAAGCCGTGAATTTAACTTATTTTATTTAACAATTTATTGACGTGTTTAAAAAAAATATTTTTTTAAAATTCACTTCCGTTTCTGGAGCCGGCACGGCTTTTTACGAGATACGGGTAATGCGCAGGCGATCGCGGTTATTGCGCATTTTTTGTACTTTAAATGTTAGACAATCATAACTTAGGTGGAATGATTTAAAAAATTTTAAACATGGAAAGGACTACCTGAAGGGGGGTTAAAGGGCCAAAGTCCACCAGTTAAACAAAATAAAAATAGCTTTAAAATTTTTTTTTGCGATTCAAAAATTTGTCTCAATTTTTCTTGCTGACCTCTCCTTTCACATGTTGTTTCTGTTTCATCAACGCATTATATACAACTGGAAGGGAATAATTAAGTGCACTAATCACGGGACAGAATTCTCCGTTCCTAGTAATGAAACTACATCTCTAAATAACCTATTGCATAGTTCATTATTTTTAAATCTATTCGATTATTTATACGAGCAAAGAGCCTAACCTGCTTTTTCCTGGTATAATTAGATTCAAATACGGTTAAGGCAGGCATAGAAATAGTTAGGCTACGCATGAAACCCCATAATGAATAAAAGATTTTTTTGTGATTATAAAAAAAAAAAGAAAAAAAAAGTTATTGGAATTCTAATAAGGTTTTGTTGTTTTAGAGAAGTGTTTGATCAGAGAAGAATAACGCTATATTAGTTTTGAAGAACAAATTCAAATCGACAATGAAGATTAGAGCACACTCAGATTATTACAGATTATGTTGATTTAGCCTCTTGTTATTCGTAGTGGTATGCTTTTTACAGATATCAATTTATTTCAGAATTTAGTGTGTTTTATGTTGTCCCGTTGCGCGTCATTAAGTAAGTTTACGAAAGCTAATGCAATTAAATAAATTTTGATCAACTTCAGTGCATTTTTTTTTGGTTCATTTCTGAAAAATTTTCATGCCAGTTGTTGTATAGGCCTATTGCTCAAAAATTTTTTTCTTGTCCACTGTTGATTTTCCCGATATGCTTCCGGTGATGCCAAGATATAGCTGTTTGGTTAAATTTTATTATTTGGATTTTTGTTTATTCATTCATTTCGATATAAATACTGTAATATGTAAATATGCTAACTAAGAATTTCAAGCAGAGAAAAGTGTCGTAAAATTTTTTTTCCAAGGATACAACAATTTGACCCAAGTAACTTTTAAACCGCAACCATGTTGATGCGGCGCCATCAAAACGGCGCTCTTAACCACTCGACCAGGTTATATAAATTTTTGTAATTCTTAAAAAATAATTGTCATACGTAAGGATAGGCTACTTAACCTTTTTCTCAATTTTTTTGTTACTAATTAACCAGTTAAGCGCGTTGCGGTTTTCGGTCTGTCTACTCGCTCAGTGCGTAACGATTTTTGTCTAGTATATGGCGGTCGCGGAGCGTATCATGCATTACGTAATCGACTTCTTGCTGTTGAATTTGTTGTTTGGCCTCGCTTCATCTATTTATTAGTTTATGTAATTCAATGACAGAACATCTTGATTTTGTACTTTTTACTTTTGCAGTATATATAATACAGCTACCATAAGAGCGATACAAACACAAGAAATTATAGAGTAAACAAATGATCTCCCAGCTGATGTTATATGCTTCGATAGGCACAAGTTCAATAGTTTTTCTTGGTATGGTAAATTTTGAAGCAAGGTGAAACACACAAAGCTTTGTCGCATTCCTTGCACATAAAATGCGTTTGCTTTCGTTGTTTGTTTGTGTAGCATACGTGACAACGGCGTTGTGGCTTTGAGTTGCATGATGTTGGAGGAATTTCTTCTGGGAAATGCCGGCCTGTCAGGCGCAAAGGCGACTGTTCAAGTGAGGGTCGGCGCGACTCTCTCTGTGCTCCTCCTTTGTACGTTTCAATAAGTCTATCCACCAAAATCAGAATAAACTTCAGTCTACTCCACTCGCCACCGCACTTTTTGTACAACAGATAAGCATTGAAGGTAGCCATGTCCATGATGTGTCGAAACTGCTTCTTATAATATTTTTTCAGCCGTTTCCGAGCAGAAGGGTAAGAAGCCAAATATGCATCGCTCAGGTCATCACAGCTTTCTGCACCTTGCAAGCAAGGTTCGTCTTCCATGTCTGAATCACTAGAGTCATCATCCGATTCGTCGAGCAGGCTTCTTAGAGCCTGTTCTGATAAATGCTTTCTTTTGTTGGCAGCCATAAAAAGGGAAACGAGATACACAGAATATATTATAGTAAAACTGTAATATAAAATCGTTTAGATCAGTCTACATACGCTGTAACTGAAAGAAAAAAAAATCAAAAGAATGAAAGAAAATTTATCTCAAATACACTCTATATTCTATACGATAAGTAGGCTACCACCTCCACGTGGCGACTAAGAATGTTGAGCTAATCTATTTATAGTGCTAAGCTTTCAGCATGATTCACGCACTGTTGCACAAGGTTTACCCAAGTCTCGAAGCAGTCAATGCTACAGTATAAAAGAATTGAATTTGATAAGGGTCATCTGAAAGAAGATGCCAAAAATGATTGTAGTTTATAGTATCTTCTGGGGTTGAGTTGAACGATGTAAAGCACTCTCAAGTACTACAATGTGATAGCTAATGACGTGAAAACAAGTTTGTAAACTATAGTATAAGGTTGGACAATGATGGCATAAATGTATGCCATACGGACTAGCGGAGTAAACCACCCATGTTATACGCACTCCAGTAAAGCAACTCTATGACATCATATAATGCCATACGCGATCAGCAAGTTAAAATGGCACGACATATATTAATGCCTTACGCGCTTAACTGGTTAAACAAGCAAAACATCTCATTGAAATTTTGTTTTCGTACCTAAAAACATCTAATTCTCCAAATAGAAATACTTTAAATATAATTTAAAAAAAAAAAATCATCCAACCCTAAAGAAATCTCTGCTCTTCCCTTGCCCTTAATCATGAACATCAAATCATAGAACTAAGTTTACTGTTTCTGACAAAAGATGCGAGTTGGAAGCACGTTCATGCTATTATGCACGGTCGGGTTTAATTCGAAAAAAAGAAAACGATTGAAGTGAAAGTGAAAGATAGAAACAGAGTTAGTTTTAGAGAGAAACTAGTTGATTGAAAAAAAACTAAGCTCTTCTCAAGCTTCTTAACAAATCAAAAAAAATTTTTTTTAATTTTGGGCTCACAACTTCAATTTCCGCAGGTTTTTTCTTTTTTTATCTCTTAGAGCAACTAGTTTTGTTTCTTTTTTGCTCTCACTCCAATTGGTTTTTCTTTAAATTACACTTGACCATTATGCGCATTGGACAAAATATAATGAAAAAAATATGAGTAAAGAACATCTTTTTATAAGAGAAAGAGAAAACATTTTTTTTCGCTGTTTCTTGTTCATATATGTTCTTGACCATTAGACTGGCTAGAAACTATAGATTACATTAAGCGTTCAGTATATTTCACGATGTAAGTAAAGTTAGCAGGTTGAAGGGCAAAGTTAAAAGTTAAAAAAAATGAAGCCGTTTGAAGAACGTGTAGTTTAATGTCAAAAAACACTTGGATTCGCTTGATTTTGATACTGACACTTTTTAAAGATATAAGATAAATGCTGGAGTAATTTTTTTTTTTCTTTTTTTTTGTTTGTTTATTAAAAAGCTTCTGCGCATTAGGCAGTAAAAAATGGGTAGCTGCGCATTGCCCAGTTTGACTATAGTTGTTATCATGCTAAGCTACGTATTTTTGACAGCTATAACAGTACGTATATCAAATTCTCACAAACAACCTTTATTAAACTATATTTAATAAGTACAGGGTGATTCACCGAAGTGTTGACAAATACTTTATGTGATTCACCGAAGTGTTGAAAAATACTTTATTCCATTATTAACTTCGCATTACCTCTTCAGATTGTTATTATATATTCTAGAGTAAGTTTTCAATATCAATAAGAATATTTAATCTAGAAAAGTAAGATGGCAAAGACAGTAAATGACATCGTTGAAGGGTATTGCAAGAAAGGACTTCCACCTGCGAAAATTTTCCAGTTGATGAAGCGATTTGTGAGTTGTGGAGGTGTTTACAAGGCTGTGAAGAGGTTCAGGGAGACTGGAAGTTGTGCTCCAAGAATCAGAAGTACTCCTGAAAAACCCATCAGGACAAAGGAACTGATTAAGAAGGTCAGGGAGAGGTTGAGGCGGAACCCTTCAAGGAGCGCAAGAAAACTGGCTAAAGACACCTCTGTAAGCGTGAGCACCATGCAAAGGCTTCTCAAGGATGATCTCCACGTCTACCCGTACAAATTTACCAAGAGGCAGCTCCTGTCAAACGCCACTAAGAAGAAAAGGTTTGATAGAGCTAAGGTTTTGATCAAGAGACTTGTTGTTGGCACGCGGCCTCAAGTGTTTTGGACAGATGAGAAGCTTTTCACTGTCCAAGCTATCCACAACCACCAAAATGACAGGATTTGGATTCCAAACAAAGACATGGTGCCAGTTGAACGTTGCAGTTCATTTAGGAGGCAGAAACCTTCTTCCGTGATGGTTTGGGCAGGAGTCACTTCAACAGGCCTGAAAACACCTCTAATCTTTATCGACGAAGGCGTGAAAATTAACCAAACTATCTATCGTCGGATGTTGGAAGAAAAAGTCATTCCCTGGGTTCAAGAAACAGTGGGAGAGGAAGGAATTACGCTTGAACAAGATGGGGCGACCTCCCACACAGCCAAAGCAGTCCAGCATTAGTGCAAGACCAATTTTAAAGGGTTTTGGGAGAAGGAAGTATGGCCCCCTTCTTCACCCGATTTGAACCCAATGGACTTTGGGATTTGGTCCATTCTGGAGCAAAAAGCCTGCTCAACATCCCATCCAAATATCGAAACCCTTAAACGAAAACTGAAGGCGTCATGGGAAGAAATTGACCCAGAAGTGGTGCGTGCCACGTGCGCCCAAGTACTTCCACGTCTTAGGCGCCTTGTGAAAAACAAAGGGGGCTACATTGAATAATTTGAATTTTATGTGAAAGCCCATTAAATTTCCATTCTATCTATTAAAAGCTTGTTTCTTTTGCCCTTATAATAAGTTGGATAATTCAGTTTTAATTTGTCAACACTTCGGTGAATCACCCTGTACATTCAATTTAAGGTGTAGTTAACTACTATTAAAAATTACATTCTGAAAGAAATCACGAAAAATTAGACACAAGTAAATTAAATCATTAATAAGTTCAGTTAAGATCAATTTTTATTTAATTTATTTGATTTTAAATAATACCAAACTAATCATTGCAGCTGAATAGACTTTTCAAAGTTATATCTGGTAATGTTTTGTTAAAGCATTTTGCATAATAGCTTAATATGCAATTGCAACATGAAAAGAAAGCAATGTAATTTTAATGCATTTATACATACAAATCTTTTTTTGTTAAAGACCTTTATTTCTTTACTTTCTTAGATAAAAATAGGTCTTAAACTGTCATATAAGATTAGCAACTGAATTACAAACTCCTTTTTTGCAGTTTGTACACATCTACTTAATGGTGCTTTAGCTTTTACATTTTTTTCAAGGTATTTTGCCAAATGCAACACATTAACACTGTGGTGTATGTATTTTAAACTATTTTAACAGTTTCTAACATGTTACAAAAAGAATTGCTTTTTCTCCATTAACACATTTTGTATTACCCCAAATTTAAATTGGCTTTTGTTAAATCAATTGAACTAAGTTTACCATTTTAAACTTTTTTGTAATATATAAAGACTGCTTTAAGCCTTTAAGCTTTGTCCTAACTATTCTGAGAATAATGTTATAGTGCTTTTTAATACTCTACTGAAATCATAATTTACATAGTAGCATAGATGTAGCATTTAAAAATTATAAAGATATTGAGACACCACCAGAAAGACTTTGAAAAACTCATTTAAAAAATATTTGCTACATACTTTTCAGTTAAACTTTAAAAAAAATTAAGAAATATCTACAAATTGCTAAAATTAATTATTGAAATATAATTACTTGTTAATGGTTGGCAACTTCAATTTTACATTGAAAGGATATTCAAAAACTCATTCTACAGTTCTATGTCTGACTTTATAATCTGTTTTTTTTGTTTTGCTTAAATTAGTACTTCCTATATAAAAAACAATGGCGTTTTAAAGTTTGGGTGCTTTTTTACAAAGTAACACAATAGCATATTTTATAAAGAAGGCTTATTAGGCAAAGTAACAATAGTTGGTTCTCGTTCACTATTAGCCAAGTTTAGTTTATTACCTTTTAAAATTTGAGAAATCCCCAAAAGCTGCAAGGTTAGTAACGGCGAAAAGTGAATAAAAACCCTAAAAAATGATAAAAAAGATAAGACTTGCTTTTGGTTCGGGTAAAAAGTATAAAATAATCCAAATGCCAGGTTGATTAAAAAAGTGAGAAAGCTTCACATACTCTAATTCAAGTTCATCTTCAAAATTCACATTGCTTATTCTTTCTTAATAATATTTTTTGCGAGCCTTTCTCTGCTATGCAATTGGATTCCATTGCTTTCTTCAAGTTTAAGTGCAAAAAACAATAATTTATTATTTCAAAAAGGAAACAAAGAACTCGAAAACATTGACAACTGGTTAATAGCAAATAAGCTTTCCCTTAATATCAAAAAAACAAAATACATTTTATTTAGCTCTCGTACCACAAAAACATTGTCAAAAGAATCAGTTTTAACTATTAGAAAAAATCAAATTGAAAGAGTCACTTCAGTTAAATTGCTAGGTGTTATATTCAATGAACGCCTAACATGGAAAGACCACATGGCAATGCTAATCAGCAAACTAAAATCATCGCTATACGCAGTAATGAGAGTAAGGCCTTTTTTAACTCAAGAAGCTCTACTTACACTTTTTCATTCACTAATTCTGAGTCATATAAGGTATTGCATTACAACTTGGTGCTATGGACACTCTGTGTTACTTAATAAATTACAAAAAATCTGCAACAAGTTTATTAAAATGATAATCTGCACTAATCCCGCAAAAAAACGCAACAAAGAAATAAAAGATAATATTCTTAATATACAACAACTCTATAAATTAAATATTTCAATTTTCATGTACAAATCATTACACAAGCAATTACCGTCAGCATTTAACAATATATTTCAAAGAAAAACGTCCACTGTAATTACTAGAAGTAACTCTCAAATCATACCTATATCATGCAAAAACACAGTAACAAAACAATCAATAAGATACATTGGCCCAAAAATTTGGAATGAATTACCTGAAAAAATAAAACTATGTAAATCCTTAAGTACATTTGTTAAAAAATCTAAAGCATTCTTCCTTGAACAACAATCAAACTTATAAACTGTTACATAGGTCATCATTTACTATCTTTTGCTGGTCTTCCTTTTCTTGTGTTTCAGGACAACAACTGAACAATTTGAAAATCTTCAACTCTACAACAGTCAAGAAAAAACTCAAGAAAAGTTCTTCAGGATCACTCTTGTTTCTACCTGAACAATTTTTTTTAGCTATTGCATAAATTTTATTTTACTACCGTATTTATTGTTACTACTTTGCATCGGTTTTTGTAGAATTTTTATTTTTTTTATTTTTTTTATTTTTTTTTTTATTTTATTATTTTTTTTTTAGTATGTTTTCTTATGTTGTTTTTGTGTTCTTTTTGTTTGTTTTTTTTACTAATGGTGTAATGTTTTTGTTTTTGTATTTTTCTTACTGAGGTTTTTGTTCGAGAAATGATCTTTTGATCCGCAACAGGATTTCTTTCGGTGGGTTTGTTTGCCTGTTGGGCTGGTAGAATGTGTTCATGCTTTTACATATTTTTAAGGACTGATCATATTCATCCAGCCGAACTCTGCTATGGTCCCACCATTGCACCGCCCCCATAGCAGTGTTTCATAAGCAAATAACCTCGGTCCTATTCTTTGTTTTTTTTTTTCTTTTTTTCTTTCTATTTTTTTAAACAATTTTATAATGAGGTGAAGCAACCTTGCTTCTATATTAAACAACAAGTCACACCTTTCATCGCTAATTAGCAAGACACAACGTCAACTCGTTTTGTTGCTTCTTCCTTTTTCTAACCCGTCTTTAACAACACACAAACTTTTCAACATTTTGTTATTTTGTTCATGTGGCGGTGCAGAAATAAAAGAAAACTGAACTGAACTGAAGAGCAGCTCACCTGTCTCTTTATTTATTTTAGTTTCTCTCATATTTCTTTTTTCTTTTTGGCCGCTTTACGCGCTATTTTCATTATAAATTACCGGTACTATGGAAAGAGGCTATTCAGTTGATTATGCTCCTGACACTTTGCTTTCTGTGATTAGATTAATGAAAATCGGCAACCCAAGCAATAGCATTATGCAAAATAAGATTTGCTTAAAATTTAAATGCAAACTTTTTATAATTTGCACGCGGCGCGGTACGCGTCAAGATCCTCCAAGGTTACTACGCTGCGCGGTTGACATCACTAGATCACAAGCATGGTGCTTTAACCACTTGATCACGCTGCTGACAAAAAAATGTGCTGTTTATGAAAAGCTCGCAAAATTTTTCAGTTTCCTTTAACATTAAAATTGCAAAATACGTTTATTTAGAGCCAAATCAATTCTTCAGGTTTTAAAAATTTAAAAAAATTTTATTTTGAAAGAGAGCCTTCGATTTCACCTTGCTAACGCTTTCATGATCGGATCAAGGGGCGAAGGGGGCTTAAAACTTTAAATTCTCAGATAGATAACCTACTTTTTTCGCACAACCTAAGACAAAACAAAAAAGTATTTTCTTACAATTGAAAGACAAGACTTTAATTCTCATGCACACTATAATTGCAGACAAATAATATTTTTGAAGTTGGCAAAATATAGGCATTGTTAAAAATGTGTGATTAAAACTGACTCCTCTGAATTATTTTAACTCTCTTAAGAGGCATGGCTTTTGTTAAGAATTACTGGCTTAAATTAACTTAAAACTTAGTCCCAGACGATTGTCTAAAGATACAACTATCCATAGCCGTACCTGGCGGGGAGGCAGGAGGAGCAATTGCCCCCAAATTTCCAAAATTTGGGCAAAATTCAAATTTTTTTAGCAGTGACAAAAAATATTTGGGCAAAACCAGAATTTTTCGAGCAGCGATATAAAAAATTTGGGCAAAGTCAGGAATTTTAGGGCAGCGACAATGATCAATTGCAAAAAATAGTGTACCAAATTTAGGTGAAGACCTTTTTTTTGAGAACACCATGATTTTGGGACGAAATTTGGTCTTCGTCTGATAATCCTAGACAAATTTTTGTCGATTCTATTCGAAAGTACTAGAAATTCATGATTTGGGCAAATGTCAGAAAATTTGGGCAAAACTTCATTGCTCCCAAATTTTTTTTGGGTGGTACGCCTACGCAGCCGGACATTCTACATTTTCAAACTAAAGCTTGGAGGAGTTATTGTCGTTCACAATAGCAATTAATTGTTTTATTAGTTTCAATTGTCTTCATTAGTAAATTCTTTATTAGTAAAACTCAAATTAGTGTTCGAGAAATTTTTGCATTTAGTCAATTTTTACCAAAAAATGTATTGAGTTTAGATTTTGATTGTTTTGGGATATATTTGCATTTTGCTTTGATTTTTTTGTTTGCGTGCGCCTTGTTACGGATTCTTTTTGTTGTTTTCATCCGTTTTTTTTTTTTTTTTAACGAAACGAGAGATATTTTGCGAGAACAACAGTGGTAGACGAATGCAATGCCGCTCTTTTTGATGCAATTTTGCAAAATTGATTGAAAACAAGCAGACATCTAAAGTCTCTTCAAGAAGTTACCGTAAACGATTTTTTTCCGTGAGAAACAAACCCTTAATTCCCTTCCAGCACCGGGATGGAATAAAAAAAAACAAGAGAAAAAGAGTCTCTTTTACAGTTAAAAAGCCATAGTGACCACGGGGGCGGAGGGGGGATTCGGGTTACTTTTTCAAACAAAAATCGCTTGCGGTGACTTATTGAAAAGACCCGTTATCTGTTTTTTAACTCATAATATCTCAACCTTAAAGTTGTAATTAATTTGACAGCATACCGGTATTTATTTGTTTTGTAATTCTCACCTTTTTACTTGCTTGTTTATTTTTTTAATGCTTATTTGATTTTTGTAAACTCCAGCTGTCAGAGCAATTATAAGTAAAAGTTTGCTCCCTCTAATTTTATAGTGGCAGCTGCCAGTGGACCTAAAATACTGTCTTTGTTATTACTTCTGTCTGGTGCACTAATAAGTTTGGGTTATTGTTCTTCATTTATTGTGTTTTTTTCTATGTCCTAAATGAATTTTTCTTTGGTTGATTGAAATGCATTGCTCAGTGTCACAAAGATCTGCAAATTAAATTACCAAAAAAAACTATTGGGTCTTTTAAAGAAGCCAACCAAGCAATTTTTTTTGGTGAAACTAACCTGGAATCCCCTCTACAGCACCAGAACTGAATAATATAAAAAACCAAGAGGAAAAATATCTTCTTAGAAGCATTAGTAACAGGAATCTGGGTTAATTTCACAAACAAAAATCTTTTATAGTGACTGTTTAGAAATATTGCAAATATCTTGGTTTAGCAATAACTTCTCAAGAAAATCACTAAAAGAATGCTTAGTTTTTAAAAATTAATTGTTGATTAAATTTGTTAGCAGTGTCACCAATTAAGTGGAGTACCTTATTGATAGTAAATGCAATGTTTAAACTGCATTTTAAAACCTACTTTGGTGATTCTATTATGTTTGTGGAAAAGACACTTTATGGCACTTTCCTCTGCTTGGCAGTCTCAGCAAGCAGCTCTAAATTTCAGTCATTAGGAATTTTAACCTGATAGCAATATCTTGGCATCTTCAAAAACTGGTTGGAGTAATCACTTGATGCTTGCTCTAATTGTAAAACCTCAAAGTTTTTCTGCTAGTCAGAAAGATAAATAAAGATTTATAATAACAATACTGTAACCTTACTTACTGTATATTTGTATTATAAGCTCATGCCATTCTGTGACCTAAGTTTTTTAAAGGTATATGAATATATCCAAAATCAGTCTTTTTTGCATGTGTTTTATTCAACTTCAGAAACATTTACACATTGTTTGTTAAAACATTTATGATCCATTTTGCTTCAAAGAAAATGAATTTTTACTTTATTTTGCTTTGCATTTTTTCTTCTTGTTTTTATTATTTTGATTATTAATTTATGTGCAGTGGTTTGTACGGATAATTAAAAAAATGTTTAAAAATAAGTGAAGCACACATTGTTTTGTATGCATGGGTTAATTAGATTAATATTTTTACTTACATTACATGACTTACTGGCATATTAGCAAATATGAGTGAATTCAATGATTGCTCTTTCAATTTAAAAAGCATGAATTATGCAAAAGTTTGGGAATGGAGATGTGAACCAGGTAATGTTTTATATTGTTTATGCATTAAATTTTCAAAAAATATTAACACTGTAGCAAAAGGTTAAATGCCAAAACTGTTTTAAGTTTAAGGGTATGATAATGACTTTTTTCAGGTTTCTTTGAAATGTACAAGTTGGTGTGATTTATGCAGTTGGCGTGGTTGGCATGGGGGCTAGGTTGGCAAGATTGACTGGGTTAGTTATATAAAATATTTATTTATTATTGAAACTGGTTTAGGGTTAGAGTTAGGGTTAGTTAACTAACATTATATTATTTTTTAATATAAATAAGTAATGTATGATAATAATGGACAATATTTTTAATGTAAATAAGTAAAGCAATAATAATCATTTAGTTTTGAGAAGTTGGCAAGGTTGGCTATAAAAGATATTTAAATTTTGTTGAAACTGACCATATATATTTGTAATGTAAATAAATATAGAAAGCATAAGGATTTGGAAAGGTTTGCATGAGCAAGGTTGGTGAGGTTGACATGCTTTGATATGTGGGGACTGGGCTAGATTGGATAGATTAATTAGTTTAGTAAAACTTACTAAGTTGATAAGTTTTTTCAAAACTAAAAAAATTTATTATTTCTGCTTTGTAAAGTTATTTAGATTATTTTTACAAATACAATTGGATCATCAAAATTTAAACGTTCCAAGTCAACCTTGCCAATCTAGTCAATCACGTTGACCCTGCTGACCATGACCCTGCTGACCGTACCAACCAAATTGACCATGCTGACCAGTGACCATACTGATTTATACATTTTAAAGATACTGTTTTTTCCACCTCATGTTAACCATAGTTTAACTAAGAGGCAAGGTATGAGGATTACAATAATGGGAAGCCAAACACTAATTTTTTGCTTCATTTTCTTTTTTAGTCTTTTTTGGTAAATATGGAGTTTAGTTGCATAAATTATTTAAATTATTAATGACTGTATTTAAGGATTTTTAGGCATGTAAAGGATTAGGTTTAGGTTTGGGTTTATTGTGTAAGCCTGAGCCAAAACCTTTTTTATATTTACTCACCTAAAAATGCTTAAATACAGTCATTAATGATTCATGTGCCTAAACTGCATATTTATCCTTTTTTTTGTCAGCCTTCAGATATAATCTATTTGTGGCTTTAACTTCTACCTATTCTAACTTGACCTAACCCTAATTTAGCTTTTTGCCTCCCTAAGCCAAAAAGTTTTGTTTATAACACATGACTGTAAATGTTGCAAAGAGTCAAACCCAGCCTTTGTACTTTTCTATCTTATGATTTAGTGCCATGATAATGTTTATAATTGCTATAAATCTAATATTATAAATGAAAAAGGGGTCTTACACACTGTTTGCCTTTACTAATTTTTTGGCTTTGGGGATTCCTTAACATTTAAAAAGTAATCCATTAAACTCAACAAATTGTAAATGAGAATCCAAAAAAATGATAAAATTCATTACATTTAATTTAATTCAAAAAAATTTAAACACTTAATTGAAAAAAATTTAGAACCCAGTATAAGACCTATAACAGTAAGATAAAAAAACATTGTTTTTTATTATTTGTGGATAGACATTTAGAAAGTTTTCAAACTGGATAATGTTAAAAAAAGCATATTTATGTTTCAACTTTTTCTTAATTTTTTTCACCAAATTTTGCTTTGCAGAAAAAGCGCAATTGATTGAAAAAGTAAAAAATTTAACTGATCATCAGCAACAAGTTTCTTTTGAAGCAACTTTGGTAACTTCAATTAATCTAAAAGTGCTTAAACAGCTTTATACATTGTTTAAGTATTATAAGTGTTTGCCTTTCCTAACTGATAAACATAACACTGAAGAAGATGAGCCTATTCACGAAAGGTGAGAATTACTTGATATGAGTTATTGTAAATAAAATGCTGTTTATGTGTTACTATGTTTGTTGTCATAAATTAAAAATCTGAGCTATGGATAGTTGTGCTTGCAAATATGTTTTCAATTTTATGCAGATACAAAAAAATGCATACACTCAAAAAAAGGCAAAGTTTATTAAAACACCGTTTAACCAATTTTAAGAATCTTTAGGGGGTCAATAATGTAATTCAGTGAATAAAATATTAAGTGTAAACAGTTTTTTCTTAGTATAAAAATATATAATACATGTAGTTTTCACAAGTAAATTAGTTTTCTTGCAGAGTGCTTTAAAATAAAAACAAAAACAAAGCAATAATACAATTTTTAAATCATTTTTGTTTCAACAGTATGTTTCATCTAGAAGAATTGTCTGGTGGCTACTTATTCACATAAATTTTATTCAATATTCAAATTCAAATGAATTCTAATTTGAATAAATAGTTTAGTGAACAGCTACAGACTTACAGAGTATTGGTTTAAAGTACCATAAGTAAAATGTGAAATTAAAAAACGGGACACATCTAAATCTATATGATTTTAAGTAAAACAAAAAACATTTCTAAAACATGCATAAATCCTGTAGATTTGCTTTATATTTTGTATCAGTTTGAAGAATTTTGATATGTTGATGCAAAAAGTTTTAAACACATTTAAATTGATGTCCTACATATAGGATGCTAGGCATATATAAGTACACATTTAAATTAAGGCTCATACTCAATCAAGATTGAGAATTAATATAAACACTGTTACCAGGGATATTACTTATTTTAAAATTCATTGTTCTTCTGGTAAAATCAGAGGCAAGTAAAACTTCAACAAATACAAAAGGCGTAATATTTATTAAAGAACTCAACGACGTTTCGTCCGTTGCATTGGGTGGACTTCTTCAGGTAAAAGCAGAACACAACGCGCACCGTATTTTAAAAACTTTTAACTTCTTGGTTTTTAAATACAGTGTGCGTTGTGTTCTGCTTTTACCTGAAGAAGTCCGCCCGATGCAATGGATGAAACGTCGTTGAGTTCTTTAATAAATATTACGCCTTTTGTATTTGTTGAAGTTTTACTTGCCTCTGATTTTACCAGAAGAACAATGAATTTTAAAATAAGATTGAGAATGTTATTTGTTATGGTACTTTTAACACTAGAAGGATCGGAAACTTAAACTACCATCAAGGTCTGTGAGCTGTCAATTGACGGCTTTTGATTTATCGATATTGGGCCATAAGTGAGATGAGGAACATTTTAAAAGTGTATTAAATTCACAAAGCTAGATGTTGTTGTTGTTGTTGCCCCTCCTCCAAAGATATCTTCAAAGAACCATCCCTTGACCTCTCAAAGAAGCCAATCTAGATTCCTTATCTTTACTTAGCTCTGCGGCTTCTAAAGGCTTTTTTCACAGACTAGTAGTGTGAATTGTGTTAGTATTTGACTACAGTTAAAGAGGTGATTAGTGTCATGTGTGTGTGTGACAAACATAGTAAACATTGTGGCATGTAAGTTTCAGGGTTCACTGTATGTAGGTAATTTTACAAGAGTGGTCATTTGTTGGCTCTGAGCTGTGCCTTCACCAAGTTGCAAGTGCAGCACCTATAAACAAACTGCAGACCACATTCTATAGTGTGCCTTATATATCGGGCATTACATGGAGCCTGAGGTCTGACAGTTTTGGATGACAAAACTTGATGCTGGCTTCACAACATCACTGCCCATATCTAATCTGGACAGTGCAGCAGCCTGGGGTAGTAAAAGGATAAACTCTCGGCTGCAATCCTGTTTTTGTCTGGCCTGGAGTTGGTGCCCTTTCAAACAATGATGACAAGCTTTGCCAGTTTTGTATGCATATGTGGTATATTTTTTCTGATAAATCAATGATATAGAGTGTGGTGTTAGTAACTTTGTTGTTTTTTCTAGAACTGAAGAATTGTGAGGTGATGGTAGTGTAAATGTGTTTGAGATTTTCTCTAGATTCCTCAGGTGTTGTGTCTAGTTTTGAGATGACAATGTTAGTGTGCTTATTGTTATGAAAGATTGTGGCTTTTATGTTTCTGGGTAGATCTGAGTATGCATTAAGATCATGTAAAGAGTGTGTTTATGTTCTTGAGTCAGTTGTTTAAGTTTAGTGACATGAAGTTTGAGATGAGTGTCCATTGAAATGCCTTGATTTCATCATGTAGGCATTGAGTGTTTGTATCTCATGTGCCGCTAGTAGCAATTTGCAAAGCTGTGTTTTGAATGGTTTGCAGTTTCTTGATGGTGGTGTTTGATACAATAGGGCTCCATATGTTGTTTGCATATTTCAAAATGGGGTGAATGATAGCTTTGAATGTAGAGACAATTACTTCCTTTTGTTTAACCCATTTGGTAGAAGTGAGTGCTTTCAGATTGCTAAGCATTTATGTTTTGCTTTAGTGATGGTGACATTTATGTTGTGAAATGTCAGTTTCAGGACAAGAGTGATTCCAAGAATTTTTGGGTGTTTTGTTGTGCATAGTGTTTGATTGCTTAATTTAAGTGATAGAGTTGTGCCATATTCAGCTGGGTCTGGTGTAAAAAGTGTGGTAGTAGTTTTATCTGTGTTTATTTGAAGATTATTAGTTGGGGCCCATTCATATATTTTGTAAAGATGTGGTTGAGTGAGTTGTTGGGCCCTTTGGTGTTTAATGTGAGATGATGTGATTGTTATGTCATCAGGATATGTTGTGATTTGTAGGTCTTTTGGGGGTAAATGGAATGTCAGAGGTATAAATGTTGAATAATATTGGAGACAAAACTCCACCTTGTGGTACATCAGTAGGATTGTGCTATTATTTTTATTGCATCAACTTTTGAATTTCATGACATTTGTAAAAAAAAGAAATGCTTCTGGAAACATGTATAACACATTATCTGTATAAGATGGCATTGAGAATAGCAAATAGTATGTAAACAAAAGTAAATCAAATCCAATTGCTATTGTACAAGATATAATTATAACATATACATATACTAATTACTATGCATACCGTGTAAGAAAGTGACAAATTTATTCTGAAGAACAGGATTGGCAGTAGATTTTAGCATGATTTCTGCATATGTGTCACTGAAGTGCAGTTATTTGTTGTTCTATTCTTGCATTTTACAAAGCAGCATGTTAGATGTGGTGGTTTGCTTGTAGATTCATTTCTTTATGCTACACAATGTACTTCACACTTATGAGGTTTGTCCAACACATCTTTATCTTCAGGAACATTGCAAGGCATGCTGTAAGTCAACCTTTCACACACTCTCTTGATGAACTTTCTTCAGCTTATTTCTTCTTTGCAAACATGATTGAATAAAACGTGGCTGTTAATCAAAGCTGAGTCAATTATATTATAAAATACACGCATAGACAAGCTTTGACTGAATACATTCTTGTCATCTGGTCAAGGACATCCACTGCTATATTCTTATTATAGAAGAAAATAGTTTTAGGTTTTTTTTGGATTTCCTTTTGTGCGTATTGGGACATCAGAATGCAAAGTGCTTAGAATACTGTATTTCTTTAATTAAAACATGCCCTTGATTAGAATGCGCCTTTGTTTAGAATGTGCACAAATTCATGATAAAAAAAATAGAATGTGCCCTTGAATACAGTGCGCATAAATAAAGTCACCTAACGGGCAGTGTGAAACTAGTGCTGCTTGCTTGCTACACGAACACTTTTATAACTTGTTTTGTATAAAAAACACTCATTGTTTTGGATTTAAGATGGTCAAAGCTACTTTTAAATAATACAGTCAACCCTCGATTTAACGGATTAATGCGGAAATGCAGTTGTCCGTTATTGGAAAATGTCCATTATTCGAAAAGACACGGATTTTACGTAGTGTAAATGCACAATACACGTTTTGGTTAGAATCACTTTATTATTGTTATGTAGCAGAAACATACTGCGCCTAAAAAATCGAATAATTTGGCAGCAAGATCTTATATGAAGCCTATGCACCAATGCAGTATAAAATAGAGTACAGTACATAAATTTAGTCCGAGTCTGAGATGACCATAGGCTCCTGACTGGTGCATGGTACAGGATTGATTGATGTCGTGAGACCAGAATTGCTTTGCGGAGTAAAAAAGCTGGTAATCTTTCTTTGACGTCCCATATGCTGTTCTTTGATGATTAGCTCTTTAATCATTCGAAGACTGCCATAGTGATGAGCCATTTCAGGTAGCTGACTGTAGGATGAATAATCAATCAAAGCATCAACATAAGTGCGTAAGGTAGACAGCTTTTTTCTTGGGACAGCTATCTCTTCATCGTCAGTGCTCTCTTTCTCCTCTTCTCCTAGCACAGATGACACTATGTCGGCCTCAGACAAAAGTTCATATCCTGGATCCAGGTGCAGCTCGCTAAGCCAATCTGTGACGTCAGCAATGGAAGTTGCTACTTCTCCTCCGCACTCCAGCATATGAAGAAAGTCTACTGCCTCAATTCCTTCGAAGTTAGTTTCTGTGTTTTCACCCTCCAACAGCTTTTTCCATGAGTTTGCTAAAACTGAAGGCCTAAGATCCTGCCAAGCTGCCGCAAAGTTAAAAATGGCCGAACGGATATTATATCTTTTTATGTTGGCCAAAGTGCGTTCTCCCCTGTTGTCAACGAACCCATCTTCGATGACCACCAGAACCTCATCCAAGTAACGGCGAATGTAATGCCTCTTCATAGCGCTAATAACTCCTTGATCCATTGGCTGCAGAATCGAAGTCGTGTTGGGAGGCATGAAGAGCACCTTAATTTTTCCATCTTCACTGGAAAGAATATCCTCACTGGGATGTGCAGGAGCATTGTCGAGAATAAGAATTGCGCGTACCTCGTCCGGAGAAATCTTCAGCACTTCTTCTTGATAAATGCGCACAGCTGGCACAAAATGATTTGAAAACCAATTGGAAAAAATTGCGGAGTTGAACCAAGCTTTCTTGGAGTGATAGTAAAAGACAGGCAAGTCACGCTCAATGTTTAGACCTGCAAATGCTCGTGGTTCCTTTGACTTACCAACCACAGCAAGCTTTAATCGGTGTTCTCCTGTAGCATTAGACCCAACAAGAATTGAGAGTCTCTCCTTGCTTGATTTCTTTCCCGTGGCATTTTCCTCACATGTGCGTATCTGGGTATTTTTAGGCATGGAGCGCCAAAAGATGCCTGTTTCATCTGCGTTATAAATTTGGGAAGGAGAAAGCCCTTCATCACTAATAAGCTTTTTCAGCTTCTCACGAAAGGGGGCCATGCTGCTCTCATCTGCATCACCAGCCTCCCCATGAAGAACTTTGTTAAACAATCCGTGACGATTTCGGAATCGCCAGAGCCACCCTTCACTGCCCTTAAAATCGCTAAAGTCAAGGTGAGCAGCAAGCTTTCTTGCAGCTGCCAATATCTCGGTTCCTCTCACATTAACGCCATTGGAGCGTTCCTGCACATACCATTTCATAACTGCCGCATCTAAAGACTCCTCCTTCCCTGTTTTCATATGCTTTCTGTTCCCAACTTTGCCACTCTTAGAAGACGCGGCATCAATACAGTATGAGGCTGCAAATTTTTCCAGCTTTTCCTTGTTCTTCCTAATGTCAGAGACAGTCTGCTTTTTTACTCCGTATTTCTCACAAACACTTTTAACTGTCGCTCCTTTCTCGATGTCTTTAATGAGTTCTAACTTTTTCACCACAGATAAATTTACACGCTTACGCTTTACAGATTTGTTAATATTGCTGCTCATCTTGTACAAAGGCTAAATGGAATGAAGGCTGTAGCAAGCTAAACTGTAAAAGAAAGTCAAACTACAAACTCACACTATCATTGCCTAACCATTGTTGAAACAAAGCCCATTATGAAACAATACATCGGAAATTAAAAAAATGCTCTATACATTAATTGCAATTACAGTATGGCATAATAGGGCAATAATGAAAGTTAGTGTCCAAGGCTGTATGATATGCATTGCACGCTTGCTTGCACGTAAGAAGTATTTTAAAACCAAATATTTTGCTATTTATTTCAAAAAATACAAAAAATTAAAAAATTTGGCAGCTCAATTCAATGTCCGTTAAATCCGAAATCCGTTAAATCGAGGGTTTACTGTATATGGTAGGGTTAAATTTCGCCAAAAGTTGTTATCAGAAAATAAATGGCCCTGTTTAGAATGTGCACAATTTTCTGATAAAAAAAATAGAATACATGCATTTTATTTGAAGAAATATGGTAAATACATTCTTTGACTTCTTGCACTGGTATGATGTAAGCAGAGGTGCAACCAGGGGGCTGATTTGGAGGTCATGTCATCCCTCTTTTTACCTGATGTTAGTTCCCTTTGTGTGCTGATACGCAACAAGATAAAGCTTTAGTGCTAATAAGTGACATTTCATGCCAATTTAACTATAGTAACTATCTTTCATTTTTCTTTCCATGAAGAATAGAGATGAGTGCGTTTTCGCTATGCTCCTTCAGTGTTGTTTTTTGGACATTGTCCAAATTTTAGCTTTATACCTGAAAAATTTAAAGCAATTTTGGCAAGATGTCCAAAAAAATTAAATGGTTTGTACAAAAGTTTGATCCATTTGCGTTTGCTGTTTTTAGTAACTACAACGTTGAACAAAAATTTTTGTGATACTTTAATTATATATAAGGTTGTCCTGAAAGTTCTGTTACAATTGCAGAAAATTCCACTTTTTTAATTTGTTGCGCGCTTTTTAGAGCTGGACGTGAGATCATGTTAAAAAAAAATTTTTTTGTGTGCATTTGCTTGGGCATTGTTATGTGTTCATAGAGCTGGAATTTTCTGCAAGTGTCCCAGAGCTTTCGGGACAACCTTATATATAGTTAAAGTATCGTGCAAGTAGTTACTAAAAACAGCAAATGCAGTTATAGATCAAACTTTTGTAAAAACCATTTAATTTTTTTGGACATCTTGCCGAAATCACTTAAAATTTTTTAGTCTTTTTACATTCAACTGGAATTTGCTTTTGATTGTTGCACACAGTGCCTACCTACAATGCTGCACTTTCTATTAGCAAGTAGGTTAGCAAGATCTAATGACATGAAATAGTAACCATATGTAACATTGTAGCCATTGTGATACTACATTACATGAGACACTTATGCCTATATACTTACACACGACGCCATGAAATGTGCACACAATCACTCACACCCACAGTTTGAGAGGTAATACCATCAATTGATGTTTGGTCCTTCTATATCGTACTTATCTGTTTACAATCAATGAGTTAGGTCAGTGTACTCATATTTTCTTGCAATCTACATTAGATTTAAACTGTAGGGCTATCAAGTGAAAAGATATTAAAAACTAAAATTTAAATAACCATCAATTGATAAGTCCAGTCCTTCTATTGCTAAAATACAGTATTGTATTTTTTTCCATGTATTTTAAAACTTTGAAACACTATTTTGTATTTCTTAACTCAATTCTCTAAATTTCTTGACTCAGTTTCATAAACTCAGACAAACCAATCATTTGAGAGTCATTATTGATAGTTTTGTAGTTTTTTCAAAAATTGAAATAGTTTTCATGTTATTTGTTAGTTTTTTTGAATTGATGATCATAATAATTGCTGTCATAATAATTGCTGCTGTTTTGCTGTATTTGTTTAGATGATCATAATAATTGCAGTTTTTTTGAATTGATGATCATAATAATTACTGTTATATATCTGAATTATTTTTGAATTGATGATCATAATAATTGCTGTTATACAGGGTGTCCATGAATTAAGGCAACCAACTTTCTCCATTAGATTAGTGGATTTAAATTCGGTTTTTCTCAAACAACTAATACACCATTTTAAAGCTAAAACTCTGTTTTTTCATTTCAGATATAGCAAAGTTTTCTAAAATAATTATTTCCATGTCTATTGATCGTAACATTGTGATAAAACTCCACAAAAAGTTTTCTAAAATAATTATTTCCATGTCTATTGATTGTAACATTGTTATAAAACTCCACAAAAGTGGAGAAAGTAATAGTGAAATAGCTAAACACCTCAAAATGAACCACACAACTGTCTGGAAGATCATCAAAAAGTTTCAGGAGATTGGAACTACCCTAGATTGGGAAGGCCGAGGCCGAAAATGGACTGTTCGTACCAGGGAGGAGCTGTGACACAACTCTTGCTAAAGTTGCAGGAACTTGGCTGCTGCAGCTGGTGTAGGCAAATCCACCATGCACCAACTGTTGAGGGAAGATTTAGGAGTTAAACCCTTTAAGATGCTGCGTCGACAAGAACTCTCAGATCGTCATGTGGCCATGAGGGCCGAAAAATGCAGGAAATTTTTGCAGGACATCGCAAAAGGCACGCTGCTCAATTTTGGTCTTCACTGACAAGAAGAAATTCAACATCCAGCAAGCTGTTAACCAGAAAAACGATAGAGTTTGGGTGTCTTCATCCACGACTGAAGGAAGAATTGTGACCAGACACCAAAATCCGCAGTCTGTGATGGTGTGGGCAGCGGTGACTGCAACTGGGAGATCCCCGCTCTTTTTTGTTCCAATGGGAGTGAAATTGAACTCTGAGCAGTACGTCTCAGACATTCTGGAGGGTTGTCTGCTCCTCTGGGCCGAGCAACACTTCAAAGATGAACCGTGGACCCTCCAACAGGATTCAGCGCCCTCCCATGGTTCAAAATTTACCCAATCGTGGATTCTGAGGAAAATCCCCTCATTCATAAGTAAAGAAGATTGGCCAGCGCGAACCCCGTTTCTAAACCCATTGGACTACTCCATCTGGTCCATCTTGGAGAAAAGAGTGTGCTCCACTCCTTATCAAACCTTGGAGTCCCTGAAGGCCAAACAGATGAAAGAGTGGGACACTATACCTCAAGAAACGCTACATGCCGCATGCAACTCATTTTCAGACAGATTGAAGGCCGTAGTCAAGAACAAAGGGAGTTATATTAAATAAAGTATATATCATTTGAAAGCCTATTCTTTATCCTATTAAGTCATGAGTAGCAATGCTTGTTTTAATTTTTTGTACTTTCAGTAGAGGCCAAAATGTTTGTTGCCTTAATTCATGGACACCCTGTATTTGTTGAACAAAAATATAACAGCAATTAGTTTTATTATTAAAAAAATATAACTGATTTGTTTGACTTCTACTGGCATTAGATGAATCACAATGTGTTTGTTATCATAATGCCTATAAAGGTATTTTAGATCAAAGTTTCTCAAACTATTTTTTAGAAATTGAAGTTTTTCGAAACGTTTTGATGAATAAACCAGTAATTAAAGTAAAATTTTAATAGAAAAAGGAGTTTTAAAGTGACCCCATCCAAACATTTTATGACCTCAAATGAAATAGCAATCCATAGTTTGAGAAACTTTGTTTTGGATAAAGTTATGAGAGAATGATTTGTTTGAACACATCAGCAAAAAGATACGTTTATATCAAACTTTTAAAGCAATGTTATTAATAACTTTAAAATTGGAACATTTATATTTAGTGTAAGTGATCCACATTTATTGACACATGAAGAAGTTGTGAAAAGACCTGTTTGGGAGTGCCTAAGTCATATTGGAAGTAGGTTCAGTTTCTCTTTTGCATTTTTCTTTTTACGTCGACTTTGGAGAATGGGCGAAGATACAGATTTATGTACTCAAGTTTTGCAGGTTTGTTAAATGTTTTTACAAATAAAATTTGTATAAGAAATGCCAAGTCAAACATACTTTTTAAAATTTTGGAAAATTGTAAAAAAGATGTCAACAACACAATATAAACGTATTTTTAATTTTTTTTTAGATTTTTTTATACATATTTATTCAAAAGTGAAACTTGAAATGCCCAAATAGTTTATCAATTATATTTAGAATGTTGTATATTCACTAAGTGATTGGTCATTTGATCTAAATATAAAAATTGTGGTAAAATGCTATATTTATGTATGAGAAAATTCTTTTTAAAAAAAACAAACCTGCAAAAGTGCATCAACTAATAATTATAAAACTCATATTCAGTTTGCAAGCTTCAGCATTCTGCAAACTTTTGCTGATATTTAATCACACAGAAACAATGTTATCATGCAGGATTAAGTATTTACTATGCTTTTACATATTAGCAACAAATTTTTGGTTGTATTGTAAAATTGTAACACAACTATTTTATCTATTTTTTATTATTTTTGGCATAATTATTACTAATAAATTTGTCAAAAAATCATATTCGTAGAGTTTACATGTAGCTTAGTTAAATTTGTTAAAATATTATGATCAAATTGCCAGGCAGTATGCTTAATAATTTAAGTGGTTTGATAAAGTGTGAGCTATTAAAAACAAGTTTTTTAAAGTGTATATGCATGCTAGAATGGGTATTTTAAATATTTTTATTTATCTACAAAGAGTGTTTTGCTATTCTTTTTTTCTCTTTAACTATTTGTAGTTATTTTTAGGATACATTAGAAGCTTTTTTAGAACTTCCATTGGCATGTTTATTTGAAGAAGAAAAAATTTTTGGTTCATGGCTTGACATTGTTGATAGATCTGAGAAGTTTCTTCGATCAGTTGCTTGGTGGTAAGTTATGTTTGTTGCAGAACTTATTTTAATAGAGATTTTGTAATATAAGATCACATTTAAATACAAATTTACTTAATACTGTAAAGCAGCAAAATTTTTTCTGCATAAGAATTATAGAAAGATATTATATGATTTGTGGCTTTTAACAATGCATTGCTGTTATAAAAAGCTTATGTATCCTGATGATACATTGCTTCACCATAAGATTTCAACCTTGAATTTTTTAATAAGAATACTATGGGGATTGAATTGAAAACACAAAGCTATTGTAGGTTTTTAAAGGGCTTGTGTGATACTGTGCAATGCCTGCAGATGGCACTTTTTAGTACTGTCCTTTTTACAAAAGTATAAATCTTGACTTTTATTCAAAACTCCTTGTGTCTTTGTACTAGAAAGTTTTATGCAATTGATTAATTTTTATGTCATTAATATATTTGAAATCATAAGGTTTGTATAGGGATTTTTTTTCTTGCAGTGATACATCTACTGTCTTCAATCCTATGATGAATTGTAACATTCCTGTTTGTGATCAACATATTGCTCTCAATCTTTTTCTTCAAATAGCATTGCAACGTGGTAGTCTTTCTTATATGCTAGATGCCGTACTTTTTCTTGTAAATATGTGGGAATCAAAAAGTTGTTCTCCAGATAATCGGTAATGAAAAAAAACGCTAATTATTAAAAGGTTTTTGTAAAAGCCTAAAGTGTGTTAAGTATTTTGTGTTGTTCAGGCATGTTTTAGCTAAAGATCATGCTAATTTATGAAAATTCAAATTAATTGTCAAAAACTATTTGATAAGTTTGTATGATCATTTTCATTTAAATAAAACAAGATTAAATTGATTAATATTACTTGAATTTATTTATTCATTTTTCAGAAAAAATAACAAATATCATGCTGCCCCACTTTCTCTTTATTTGCAAAGAATGAATTTACTCAATCTAAATTATGTACTTCCCAAAAATTTTCAAAAATTCAGCAATAAATTTTGTAAAGTTGAAGAAAATGATGACAAATTTTTAAAACAACTTTCTTCTTTTACTCAAAGAACACAACTAATTGGTATGTTAAATTAATGCAATTTTTAAAAGTGTTTATAGCAAGATTCTTTAAGAATATTAGAAACTATTAATTTTTCATCATCAATTTTAATCAAGCTGTAAACACAGTTTTTTGTGTAATATCAGTATTTTCTTTATCCTGTGAAGCAACTCTATGAGAACAAAAGCTAAAAAAAAACTTTTAAATATGATGGATGGTACCTGAAAAATATTAGTTTTAAGATCGTATCATAACTTTTCTGTTTTGTGAAGCAAAGCTCCAAAATAAGCAAGAAAAAGTTACCAAATTTGGTGTTTCACCTATGTCTCTTTATAATATTTTCTTATTAGCCTTAAGGTATTAGTCTCATTAGTTTTATCTTGTAATTAGCATTTCTGCTTTTGGTGGAGTTGCATTTCTGCTGGAGGTCTGAAGTTGACATTCCTGGCTTGGCCTAATCTGACTCAGTTGTTGCCAACAATTGCTGCTACTGTGGTAGTGCCACATAGTAGCTGTGTTGTTTAAAATTGCAAAAAAAGTGACACAAACGTTTTGCTTTATTATTAAAAGAAAAAATTTTGATTTTTAAAGCTACTGAAAAATAAACACAAAAGTTTTGGGTATTTATGATATAAGCACTATTTGTGGTCCTTTAGCAAAAAAACTGCAAATCCCTAATCACCTGTTTTTCAATCTTTTCAAGAGTTGCTGTGACTTATAAAATATTTATTAACCTTGTAATGTAATCAATGTTTTTAAAATGTTACCATAATTTATTTTGTGACAAATGATTTATTATAAACTAAACTTTGTTAATGCATATCTTCATATAACTGTGTTTTAAAACAAAAAAATTAACTTCTTAAAAGTTGTTCATCAACTATTTTTGTGATTTACAGACTTGCAAGATGCTGCACTGATAACATTATCATTGTTAACAAAACTTTCAAATGAGTTGTTCAACTTGTCAAGTGAATATAATGAAAAAAGAGAACAAGATGACCATCTTTCAACAGGAAATATAAGAGTGAGTAAACATTGTTTTTTGTACTTAGTTTTCACAATACTACTTTTTAAAAAATTGATTGATTGCATTACTACAAACATTAAGGCTCATTTCCCTGCTTGATTTATTGGTTGAATGGATGGAATATGGAATGGAGCATTCTTTGTTTGTTTTATTGATTTTTTTTACATCTTTCTGTGCTTACGTGCTAAGCCAATGGTAGCCAAACTGCAGCTCACCTGCCTCTCATTTGCAGCCCTTGCAAGTTACTAAAATCTAAGCTTTGAATATATTTTTGTGAGATCTTTATCAAGAGAACTGCACAGTAAAAAACCATTAAAATGATGACTAGCCAGTGTAAGCATGGAGAAAGCATCTGGCTAAGATGATATCAATACAACCAATACATTGCAGATATGCAATGAACATGTAAAAATAAGCAGAATATTGTGAACTCAGAAGTTAGTCTTTGATTGGCAAATTTATTCATGTAGAGTCAGCAATATTGGCATGAATGCCATGGTCTGATTAGGTTATATTGACTGACTGTTCTGTGTAGACTACTGGTACACAGAGTGACCAAAAAAATGAGCTTAATTTTCTATGAGAATCTTATGGTATCTGTAATATCACATCAAAGCATGTGAGTTTTTTCTTGTTTAATGTTTGTACAAAATGACTTCCATTTAGCTCTGAGCATTTTTGGAGATGGAGATGACAAAGTTATCCTTGACATCCTTGCAAATCGACCAAAAAATGGCTCTGATCTCCTTTTTGATGTCTTGGTGACTATTTTAGTGGTTTTAAAGGTGCTACAGAAAGCATTTGTTTTTGAGTTTACCTTTTGTTTGAAAGAAAACCAAACTTATCTGAGGTCAAAGAGAAGTTAAGAAATGTTGGAATCTCCAAATCTTCTCTAGGATCTTGTCTGCCTTAGTCCTCCACCACTTCTTAACTGAGGCTGTAAGGGTATCCTGTGCTTCATCTGTATTCTGTATGTGTAGATGTTTATATCCCTTACTAGTACTTTTGTGTAAGTCTCACATGATATCTGAGAAACTAATTTTGTTTCTGTGCAGGGCATTTCCAACTCTGCAGAACTGAATCTTTCATGCTGTCAACCAGGTCAGTTGTACACTTCTTAGAGCATCCTGAATGGTGTAAACTGGCTGCATTAAGATTTTTGTATATCCATGGTTTTTGTAGTGGTCCACCCACTTCTGAATTCTGCTCTTAGAGAGGCTTTTTGCATTTAAACTGAGGCACAAAAGTGTCTTAAACGTTCTTGAACAAACCTGTCTTATAATAATGTTTGACACAGTAGGTCTATATTTTTTGGTTGATCTCCCATTGAAGTCTAATTGTATTTGCAGATGTTGCTTTAATCACGATGTGTAATACAAGGTTGATCAGTCAATAAATAAAAGGTTTATCACAAACAACATGCAAAAAAGAAAACAAAGTTATATAGAAAGATGGCAGGATGTAGCAGCATGAACCAGGGGACAGGGGGCGGTCTCCCTTCAAGACACAAAATAATGGGCAAAATCAGAATTTGTGGGCATCAACTTTAAAGTATTTGGGCAAAATCAGATTTTTAAGACACTGACAATGAACTATTTGGGGAGGAAAAGTTATCCGATTTAGAACGATCTAGATCAGTGAGCAAAAACAACTTAGAATTAATGTTAAGACTTTTTTTTTGTTTTCATAAGGGGGAAACCAATTGTTTGTGCTTCATCATCAACTATAAAATCAAGTGAAGACAAAAAATAAATCTGTGTGACGTTTGAGCATCTTCATGAAATGCTACAAGATCATGATTAAGGCATTTGTGGAAAAAATTTTGGAAAAAATGTATTGCTTCTTTCCAAAGTTTTTGGGCTGCTACGGCTATGTGATTACATTCACTTTTGGCTGACTAACAGCCAGAACATGGAATGTCATCATGAAAAAGAATCACAAAAACTTTTTCAGGATTATTTATCTAAACTTTAGTTAAGAATAAACAAATAAGTTGAGCTACAAATGTTCTCTCTTCAGGTCAACAAAAATTTATGACATCATTTAGTAAGGAAGTTAACAAAGTGATTAAAGCTAGTTTTTTCTTGCTTGCACTATACAACCATATTGTGATGGGAATTTCTTTTACCTTAACAGAACTTAAAAGATATAACTAACAAACAATTAACAGAACTGGTTCAGAATACTGTTACAATTTTTATTGCCATGATTTTAAGCATGGAAGTAGATAGCATGGAAATGCAAAAAACAACTGCTTGGCAGATGTTTGCACTGTTTGATTAAAGCAGTGTGGTTGAGTTGGCATTAGTGGGCAGTGTATTCAAGTAGATAGGGTGCCAGGATTGTGATCGACATGGTCTCCATTCAAAACCTACTCACACCATTCTGTTGTGTCTTTGGGAAAGACACTTTACAGCACTTTCCTCTGCTTAATGGTCTTGGCAAGCAGTTGTAAGTTTCAGTAATATAATAAAATTGAAATAGTAATATAATATAATAGTGGAATAGTAATATTGTTCAGTTATATAATAAAATTAAAATAGTAATAAAATTTTAAGTGAAAAGCAATTTCTTGGCATCTTTGAAAGCAGGTCAGGGTAATTACTTGCCTTATGTATTAGTGCCTCCATCACTTTCCTGCAAGTCTGGAGGATAAATATACAGTAGAGATAAAATATAAATAAAAAGAATTATTTTGTTACTCAAAGAGCTTTTTAATGAGCGCCATCAGTTCAAAAAGAAACTCCACAACTAAAGATAACATATATAGTACAATTATAAATTTTGTAATAACAACATGACAAGGCCCTGTTTTGACCTAATTAGGTCTCATCAGGTGTGTATAATTACGTACATATATAAGACAAATAGTTTGACACTAGTATAATAAAATACTGTAAAGTCATATATGCATGCAGTCTTGAAACTCTCTAGCGTACTTCTTGGAAAAGAATTTCTGCTTCATAAAAATCAAATAGTGTTTACTCTGGTCCCAAGAGAGTTTTTGGTGCTTACGTATTATCGGGAGGACTTACTAACCAATCTTCATACTAACCAATAAACCCTTAATGTAAAAATCAAAGGTCCTCCCGATAATACGTAAGGACCGAGTTTTTAATCTGTTTACAAGTGGCCTTTCCACAGCTCGTAGCTTTGATGACTGAAGATTTTTGCTGACGACGACGGGTATATATACACTAAATTATATAGTCTTAGGGCAAGCTAAACAAAGTTACAGTATATAGTTAACCACAAATGCACAAAATTTTGGCAATGACTTCGAAAATTAAAGATGAAAAACAAGTTTAGTCGTGAAGTTTCTTTTTGAACAGATGGCGCTCATTAAAAAGCTCTTTGAGTAACAAATTGATCATGAATGTGGCAGGGCTAATCACTTAACTTATAAGGTACCATCTTGTACGCAACTACGATTGATTCAACTTAGTTTCGCAAACTTGTTTTTCATAAAAAGAATTATCTGATTTATTCAAATTTTTTGGCATATTTGCAATTTTAAAAGATTTATAATTCATGAACATTACTAGTTTTCTGTGTATGGCTCATGCTTGAAAAACTTTGGCCACCCCTGCATTAAGCAAAGCAAAAAAAATTAAATAAAGAAACAAAGAATACTCCATTTCATGCTTGTCGCAGAAACAAACCTTTATTACTTATCATATTTATTCGAGTATAATGTGCACCCCTAATTTTTGATTAAAAATTGGTATAAAATTTTGTTTTACTTTTTCTTGACTCAAGAGCCAACACATAGCCAAGGAAATGACACATTTGATTATGGAATATCATTTTCTTAACTAGCCAAGCCTTCGTATATAATGTGAACCCATACTTTGAGCTTTTATTTTGGTAGAAAATTTTGCACATTATTCTCAAATAAATATTATATATTTTCCAATTGTAAGCTTTTTGATTACTTTATCTCAAGAGTTCATTTATAAAATTAAATAATCTAAATATTCAGGCTAATTTTTTAATTTTGTTTATTTTTTAAATGTACTTGTTGGTACTGTGCTATGTAATGGTATAAACTGTATAGTATAATCGAGCAATTAATAAAATTATTATTTTGTAGTGCAGGCATTTACAAAAAGTTATTTAGGCTTTAATTCATTCAATCCAAACTTCCACTACAACTGAATTACTTCATTTCATGAAAGTAAAACAAATTATTACAAATCAAGTTATGACAATTGTTCTAACTGACAATGGACAACTATTTCGTGCGGACACTATAGCTAACCTTAATCAACCTGACAGTTTGTCTTTGTATAGTGGTGATATTCAGGCAACATTCACAAAGATTTCTACTCACCCGGATAGTCAACATGTTCTTGCTTTGACAGATGAAGGTAAGCATGAAAAAGCTAATTTAAAGTAAAATTGGCAATGTGGTAGACCATGACATGTCAGTTAAATATTAAAAGAATACAACTTGCTATCTCTTTGCAATCCTATTTTTTGACATTACAAATTTAAACAATCTATTGGGCAGTAAAATTGTGATACATTTAGTTACATATGGGTTGCAAAAATGTTTCATTTTGAAGTACAAAATCTAGTGTAGAACAAAAAAAGGTTTTCACTTAAAATTTTAGTGTTGTTGCTTCTTTCATGTCTAAAAAACCTAGCAAAGACAAAAAAAGGTTTTCACTTTAAATTTGTGTAATGTTGCTCCATTTACATCTAAAAAACTAGTGTGGATTAAAAAAAAAGCACCAGTTACTATTATGTTGCTGCAAATCACATTCATGCATGCAAGTTTTTTGGTGCATTTTTGCAACCCTATGTTGAGACAAGTTGAGATGTTCAATCAATGCAAGAAAGGTTTTGGTAGCTGGAAAAAAGTGCAAGCCATAACTTTATAAATTTGGCTTTTTAAGCTATAACATACAAAAGGTTGCCAACCCCTGGTTTAGAATAACATTTAAATGGTGACCTTGATCAACTTGGCCTCAAGTGGTTGACTCTTACTTATGTCATATTGTTTTCTTGAAGAAAGGCACTACAACAATGTTTTTTAATTTTTTAATTGGCTTTTTCAATAAGTAGCTTTAAATAACATTCATATTATTCATATAAAAACTTGATAAAATTGTATCAGACTGCAATATAATGTGATTTTTCAAAATAATTATTGGTAATTGTTTAACTGTTGCTATTAAGTTTAATGTCTGTTTCACTATTCTGTAAGTCAAAAGTATTTGTTTTTGATGTGATGATTATGTAAATAAGGAAAATTGTTGTTATCAAATTGAAGTAAACTTTATAAAAAGGTTAAAGACTAAGGTCACTGACTTTTGTTAAGAGGTTGCTGCAGACAATTTAATAAATATAATTGTTTGATCTGGCCCCTTGTTTTGCTACTTTGATAAATAAAGATATTTTTTTATGTTTTAAAATATAAAACAAAAATTTTAAACAAAAAATATAAGACAAAAAAAAATTGGCTTAATGCATTAAACTTGAGATAAGCCCCAAAAAGTTGATAAAAGCACAATACCGTATCACTTATTTGCTTGAGCTTATCAACAATGGCAGATTTTTGCCAATTACAAAAGAGCATTATTTTAAAAGTTATTTTTTGACACTTAGCTTTTGTTATCAATTTAATGCAATGAGTTAGTGTTAGCACTGTTATGCTAAATTTTTTGTATGTTATAGTGCTGGCAATAGCAGAACTACTTTTTTTGGAAAATGCCCACCACTGCTTTTGTCTTGCTGACATGACTCTTGTTTTTGCCAGGAAGAGCTCATACTTAAATTTTTGCAATGTATTTCATATTTGCTGTTTCTCTGTTGCTTTTTTTAAAGCTAATTTTAAATATCATTTTTTTGTTAAGGTGATGTTTATTCAGCTGGAAAAAATGAAGGTGGAAGATTGGGTCATGGAGATACCATGTATCGATGGGGTTTAAAAATAATACCATCATTTGGAAAAAATGCTGGGCGTGTCATTACTGATATTGCTTGTGGTAACAATTATAGTGCTGCAATTACCAACAAAGGTATTTTGTAGGGTGTTCTCCATTGTTGGCTTTTTTTTATTACGTTTCAATATGACAAAAATTAAAATTTATTAACCGACTATATTTCTTTTGAACATTTTTTATGCAAACTAAAATCAACATCTGATTGAAATTTGGTTTTTACTCGAATATTTATTGCTATTCAGTATAACTACGTCTACAAACTCTTTTGCAAACTGATTAAAGAAGTAAAATATACTTTTAAGTGAGCATGTGAAATCTTGAATTTCTGCAAAAAATGACTAAGGTACAAAATATGTAATATTTCTTGAAGCATTTACAAATACTATACTGTAATCAATGTTTGTAAACTTAACATTACTTACAGACTCTTGTTTGTTGTTGAAACTATTTGTTATTTGACATGTCACAAGAATTTGGCAACTCGCTTCAATTTTACTTACTACTCAGTCAACTACAAAAGTCGATTGTTTGATCTCCTAAATAATCATAATTTTCTTGAATGTTTGAGTAAACAAAATAATCATGTAATTTTTTAGCTTATTGTAAAATTTGCTTAAGGGGACTCTAGACCCAAAACTGACATTTTCACAACACATGAACGTCACCATTACTAAAGCAAAACAATTGCTTAACATTCTGAAAGCACTTGCTTCTACCAAATGGGGTAAACAAAATGAAGTACAGCCTGGGACAAAAGTTTAAGACCACCTTTGGAAAAAGGCACATTTTAGAAAAAAGCTTCTTAATCACCTAATACTAAATATTCTTGTGTCAAAATGCATATTTAGTTTTTGGATATAAACCTTATCACACATTAATTTTTAATTTTTACTTTCGTTCAATTTTTTAAATGTTTAGCTTAAAAATACAAAATTTTGAACCATGAAAATTGGCAAAAAATCTAGCAGTTAACGTTGAAAAACGTATTCAATTTACTGGTCGTTGCACAATGAAGGTCTCAGAACATGAAATATCAAGGCAGATGAAAGTTAGAAAAACTGCTGTACCTAACACTATCAAAAAAATTTCAAAAAATAAGTACTTTCAAGGACAGCAAAAAAACAGGCCATCTGAGCATTTTTAGTAGTGGAAATAATTGAACTTTGAAACAGTGAAAAACACCCGCAGTGTTAGCTCCACTTGCCCTTATTAAGCAGGCGCCGGTTAAAGTATTGGCTGAACATCAAAGTGAAAGCGATCAAACGATTGTCGCGTGTTACAGCATCACATGATCAAAAACAAAAATAAAAAGCTGTCTTTTTTAAAAGTTGACTATTTACCATTTATATTACATTGCTGAATTTTGTAGACACAAACAAAACATGTCAGACATTCAGTTTTAAGATGTTAGTGACCATAGAAAATCAGATGTTTGGAAACATTTCTTATATGACAAGGCTCAACAAAGAGCACAGTGCAAGTGTGTTCAGTGACACTGAAAGCAGCAGGTTCAAGCACCAAAAGTTTGATCAGTCACTTGAAATCAAAGCACAGAATTCAAGTCAAAAGATGCTATGAAATAGCTGCTGAGGAAAATCAACCAATATTGAAAGTTTCACACATCGAGTCTTACTTTAAGAGTAAGAAGGAGTCCATCAGCGAGGTCATAGCTCGGTTAGTGTCCGTCGATGGTCTTACTTTTAACCAAATTGCAAACAGTTCTCTAATTAGTAGAGCTTTCAAAGCTGATGGTTATTCTATGCCCAAAAGTCCCCAAACCATCCGTGATCACTTTGTTAAAGAGTTTAAAAGCACTCTCATGACTGTCAGTGAAAAAGTTAACACAGCCAAGAAGAACGGAGATCGTTTTTCAATTAGCTTTGACGAATCAACTTCAGTCAGGAATCGTCGATACATGAATCTCAATCTACATGACAGACAAAGTTTTCAGTCTCTTGGTATGATTCGTGTCAAAGGCAGCATGAAATCTGAAAAAGCAATCGAGCTTGTTCAAGGAAGACTTGCCAAGTTCAATTTTAACTTGGACACGGACATTGTGGCCACAATCACAGATGGAGCTAGTGTTATGATGAAAGTCGGTTGAGAAACAAGTCCTCTACACATTGCTTGTTTATCTCATGCAATTCATTTGTGCATTTGTGACGTACTATACAAAGAGAAGCGAAAAATTAACGAATTTAACAACAAAAATAATAATGCCAATAATAATGAGGTTGAGGAAGAAGACAGTGATATAGATGAAACTGCTGAAGACAATCTCGATGAACTTCCAGACATAGATTTGGTTTCTGAGTTTCGTACAATCGTTACAAAAGTGCGCAAGACAGTTAAAATGTTCAGAAAATCCATGGTGCACAATGATGACAATCTACAGTCTCAAAACATTGCCTCCTTTGGAAAAGAGAAAGCTCTATTCCTGGATTGCAAGACTCGGTGGAATAGTTTGCTCAAAATGCTCCAGCGCTTTTACGAGGTATGCAAGGAAATAAAGGTAGCGATGGTTGAACTTGAGCAAGAGTTTGAGTTTTCTGATGATGAATTGAAAAAGATCAACAAGCTCTGTGAAGCCCTTGCTCCAATAGAAATGGCAGTCGAATACCTTTGCAAAGACAAAGCTGACTTACTTCTGGCTGAAAATTTGGTTATGTTCACTCTAAAGAAACTAAGAGATCTGGATACAAAGATCAGTAAGGCCCTACAGGAAAAGTTTTAGATACGGGTGCAAGAAAGGCAAAACACGGAACTGATCCACTTACTTAAGTATTTGAGGTCTTCTAATTACCTGGACAATTATCAGGACCATTTTGGAAAAAAATCAGTAAAATCAAAATTGCATCCTTGGCGATATCTCTTTTGAAAAGGCTCTATCCACAGAGCCCTTATAATCATGTGGAAGAGGATCAAGAAAATGTTGAAGATGAACTCGTTACCACTAAATCTGGCCAGCCTGACCAGGCACCTAAGGTCATGACTCTATCCAAGGAGTTTTTTTCATTTCTCGAGAGTGAAAATCACGAGTGTGAGGCTATTTCGGCACAAGAAGAGAGTCAATCACAAATTGTAAAAAAAGAAATAAGTCTTTTTGAAGCTACAAAAAAGAGACCTGAAAATCTTGAGAAGCTGTATCACGCATTGCTAACAATCAAGTCCACATCAGTAGAGCCAGAAAGGGCTTTTTCAGCTATGGGACTATTTGTCACGAAATTGAGAAATAGACTAAATGATGAGAGTCTCGACGCTTTGATTTTCATGCGTCAGTACTACAAAAATCAGTAAAAGCTCTACTTTAGCAATAAAGACTTAATTAATTTATGCATTCTTCTTTTCGTTGTCTTCATAATCATTTGCTAAACTAGTTTTTTTTGGTTGTTGTAACAATTGTTTTTTAATGTTTAACTTGGTAACTTGGTGTGTATTTTTGAAATTTCAGCTTGTTTTGTACATTTAAACTTCAGCAGTCTGCACTCTGCTATATGATTGATTTGGTTGACTTTGAAAGCCATATTGTCGGAACAGACATTTTGCCGTCTCCTTTGTGTTATGTTTCCACTATAGAGAACTAATGAGTTGCTAATAAAGTACGCATTAAATACCAGTCAAACAGTAATAATTTCAGCGTAATAATGGGTTTATTTTGTGCAAAATCGCTTTTTCATCAAAACCTGAAAAACCCGAGTTTTCCCAGGGTTTTTCTCTCAGGTACCCGAAACCCAGGTTTTAAAATTTTGCCCCAAATTGGAAACACTAGCCACAGCTTCAGTCTGTAAAAATTAAATTTCACTAGAATTAAATAACCAGGGTGTTATTGTGATTTAATCAACCAAAAATAGATTTGTTGATTTGTTGGCACAAAATTCTTGTTGAGATTTTTCAAGAATTACAAAAATATAACTTCAAAATCAAGAAAACAATTTAAAAAAAATTATTAGTTAATGTTTTTCTTATATCATAGTTAGCAAAGCAAATTAAGTAAAAAACTGCACAATTGTAAGTTTTTTCTAGTACTTTTGAACAAGAAATAAATTTTCGTAGTTATATATATGAGTACTTGTATTTCAATGACATGCAATTTATTGTTTTAAAGGAGAGTTGTATACATGGGGATGTGGAAATTATGGCCGCTTAGGCCACGGCAATAGTAATGATCAGTTTGTTCCCACTCTTGTTGCTGCTTTGCAAGAATATCGAATTACTGCAGTTTCCTGTGGAACAAATGATGCTCACACTATGGCAGTTACAGAAAGTGGCCAAGTAATATTTGTTGAATTATTTGATAGTAATTTGTGGTTATGCATTTTTAGTTTGTGTAACTCCAATCACTGCAATTAAAAAAAAACAAGTAAGCTATTTGAAACTTAAAAAAAAAATAATAAAAAAAAGCTTGCTTAATCAGTTTATCTTTTTGGGTTTAATTTAACATTCTTGAGATTTAGCACTTTACCTGATATCTTTTTGAAAATATTCTAGAAACTATAACCATAAATTGTTTCGTTATTACTGGATGATTAATGATTTTATTGGTGATGAGTGTGTTTGATTTTGTTGAACTGAAAAGAATTTGCAAACCAATATTTACTTGGAAACTTGATCATAACTTTACAAAATTAATTTAACACAGCTGAAGAGTTTACTCTAAAACAATAAAATTGGATTTTCTTTTTTTTTTTAATTTTTGCTGTTGGTTGGCTTAAAAGGCATTTATAAATTTAATTGCCCATGTGCTGTATAACATAGTATTTATTTCTTTTGTAATTTTTTATTAGTCAATTAAGGAGTAATCTATATAGAATGACTAATTGTTTTTTAGATTTCTGCAAAGGTTCTTACATATTTTTTTGCTGTCTCAGAAATAATAAATTTTAAAGCAGAATTGCCTTTAAGTATTCTAGGTAGCCTTAAAAAGCATATATTTACTGGAATCTGTAAAAATTATCTTTACATTGTAAGTTATGAAGACGCAACCTTCTATGATAATCATGCCTTGGAAACTCACTGCCAGCTGCAGCTTCTACATGTTTTAAGGACATAGCTGCCATTGCTTTTTATATTAAAAATTTTCAACTTATTAACTTTAAGCTTTGTTGATGTATTGATATTTTAGGTTTGGGTATGGGGTGATGGTGAACATGGCAAACTAGGTTTGGGACACCTTGAAAGTAAAAAAGAACCACAACACATTGCATTTCTTGAAGATCAACAAATTAGTAAAGTCCATTGTGGAGTTAACTTTTCTATTGCTGTGTCAACATCAGGGGATGTTTTTTCTTGGGGTAAGTTTACTGAGTTTGCAAAAGGTGTGATATTTAACATTTTATATGAAAATGAATTATAAGAGCTGGGGTACTAAAAGAGCAAGTGATGATATACTCATGTATATGATTCATCTTTGTCAGTAAACCTTTTATAAATGTTTTGTATTGATTGTTAGCTGTAATAATTGTCATAGGATGTTGTAAATTTTAATTAATTTTCAAGTCATATTGTTGCTTTTTTCTGAGAGTATAACCTCAATCACCTTGTACATCTGTAAACTTTCAACATACAAATTATATATTGAATTATTTATTCTCTCTCTATATTAGTTAACTAGCTCTCTAGATTTTTCGCTGGTATGTATAATGTGGCTTGTTGCAATAAATAATTGCTTATTCCTAGCTTAAACTGATTGACTTCTTCCCCATCAACTTGATTTGATTTTACATTGTACTTAAAAATTAATATTCACAGTTTTTTATAGTTTATTTTTTTTTGTTTATTGCTCTCTAAATCAAAAAACTAAGAAACCAAATAAAAATTTTTAACTAGACGGCAATTGCTGGCGTTTCTGAAAGCAGGTTGCGGTAATTTCTTGACGGCTATTCTAAGTATAACACCTCCAAAAATTTCCTGCAAGTCAGGAGCATTAATAGAAATAAAAATAAAAGAAATTTAAAGATACTGTGAATTTTTGTGTTTATGTCTTTTTTTTTTATTCTTGTCATTAAGTATTTTTATTTTTAATAACTAGTATTCAAGCAGAAAAGTAGGTGAATTTTGATTGCAGTGCCGCCATTTTTCTTTTCCAACAGAAGTAAATTAATTATTTTTTTATTACACGTAAAGTTAATTGCATGGACTTGAATGTAACTGCAAGGTTGTTCGTGCTGTAGATGCATTTTTTAGTTAGAATAAAAGTTTTCATTTTGTGGCAACATTTTTCAGGTAAAGCTGTAAAAGATGATATTCAATCTAATTTTGATGAAGTTGTCAATTGGCCAATACATCGCTGGGCAGATGGAGTTAAAGCTGTGGATGTTACTAGTGTTGGAGAAAAAATATATGTTGCCACTGAGGAAAAAAAGGTATAAATATATAAATTCCTAGTTAATTTCATCAGGCAGCTGTAAATAATGCTTATATGGCTTACAGTTTTTATCTGCAATCGGAGTAATTTTTCTTTACTTTCTATAGATCTTGCTGTTTGAATGCATTGAAGACTTAACATACAGAAACCGTGAAGCTCAATGTGTCTACGATTTCAAGCAAAATCTATTTGAAGGTGACTTGATATGACTTTACACTGTATCAGGTGTAGTTGTCTGATATTGATTCTTAATTACTGATTTAAAGAATTGCCGCATTCACATTACTAAATTTTTTTCATTTTTTATAATATTTTTAGGTTTCTATGGTTGTCATAACGCTTTATACATTCTGTACAAGAAGTCGGATCATTTTAGCTTACCTGATCGGCTTCCTTTTTTGGTTGAAATATCTCATCATACATTTGAATGTCTTGACTTATTGATGTTAAAGGTACTTATGCAGTTTTAAAGTTATGTTTAAATGTATTTTGTAAATTGCATAATTTTTATATTTGTTGTTTATCTTGGATCATAAAAAACTTGTTTTAAGCGTTTAGATTTTAGCTTTTAAAGTTTAAAATGTAATTTCCTTAATTATCTGGCGTACAATAAATTTTATGACGTTTCCTTTTCATTGCAGCTTTGTTTTTATTTCTCGCAACTTGAAAGAATTATTATTAATCTTTATTTTTTATTGTTGACAGCGAGTACAAGTGGTTGGATGTGCCGTATTGGTGGCGATTGCGATCGACACGATTTTAGTTTAGAACATACTCGAGTCATTCTGTTTTGTCCTTGATAAAGACAGTTTACGCCGCTTTCCTCTGCTTGGCGGTCTTAGCAAGCAGTTCTAAATTTCAGTCATATCTTTAAATAAAAACTAAAAAATTAATTACAAAATGTCAGTCGGACAGCAATGTCTTGGCATTTCCCAAAGCAGATCGGAGTAAATCGCTTAACCGTTGCCTTAAGTATAATGCCTCCGATGTTTTCTTGTTAGTTAGGAGGATAAAATATAAAGATGAATATAAAAAATCTTTAAATAGAATTTGTATTTACAGGCTACTGCTGGTATTGATCAAAGTTTGGTGCCAAGTGAAGAAAAGAAAGCAATGCTGGAGTATTCCATCAAGCTACTGCAGCTTCAATTGCATGTGATGCTTCATTGTAAAGGTCGGTGCTAGAATTTAACATCTAACAATAATTAAGCACCATCTTTTCATACCCGAAAATAAGGTTTATCGCCGTTGTAAACTTACTGGTTTCTTAAATGGAAAGTTTTTGGTTTTCATTGGTTTTATAAAATAGAAGGAGGATTTTTTTTACACATTGCAAGTTTAACAATTGCAAAAATTTGATAAGAAAAAGAAATTTTTTCTTAAGTTTATAAAGGAAAAAGATTTTGAATTCCTTTTAATTTTTTTTACAAAAAATTTATCTTGTTTTTTATTGTGTTTTTTTACTCCATGTAAAAAGAAAAAATGCTTCGAGTAATAAACAATACACAAAAATACATTTACAAATTTTATGTAGCAATCTATGTACCACACCATTAAAGCGGGAAAAATTTGTCAAAAAATCGTCTTTACTTTATTTACTATTAAGTTTCATTCTGGCATTAATTGATTTGATTTTGTCATACTTTCATAAAGTTTGTGAATCACCAAATGACACTTATTGTTGAAGTTTTTAAAAATTTTATTAATTGTGCGACTTTTGTTACACATGGTAATTACGCTGATAAGACATACGGAACACTGCATCCAAACAATTCAAATCTATTTAGTTACAGAATCCTAACTTTACTGAGCGAAATTTTATGTTTTTATATTTATAGGTGATCCAAGAAAACTTTATGATGAATTTTTAAAAACCAAGAGTTTTTGCAGCATCAAATCTTGCATCATTTATTTGGCTTGCAAATCAGGTTAGTGGTAGTAGTAAAATAGCAGGATGTAAATATACTTAAAATGCAAGTGAAAGTGTTTTTTTATTGTTTTGCTATTTAAAACAGCACAAAACTTGTAAAATCTGGCATACATTAATAGTTGCGCCTTACATCAAAATTTGATTCAAATTCAAAAAAGATTTTATAGCTTTTTTATAAAATTAATTTTTTACAATATATACTAAATGTTCAACTCTCGATTTCACAAAAAAAACTTGTTTCAACGATCAATAATTCGATTGTTACGTAAAAAGCGCTTTAAAAGAATCGATGGAAAAATTATTGGACCACAGTCTAATAAAATCCTTGCTATTCTCTTCACCAACTAATATACATAGTGATCTGAATGCTTTACGCAGGAATCGATTGCTCAGTGCAGAAATTGGCCCAGCAGTGCTTGCAATCAGGCTGGCCGGTGCTGGTTCCTGACGTAACTGAAGGGCTGATTGTTTGGTCATACTTACTCATCTCCTCTCTGCAGTCAGCCAAGTGCCAGGTGTGTGTTCTCTACGATATTCAGTGCAACCTCTGATAAGTGAATACACACAAGTAGATCATCAATGCGCTTGTTGGTTAAGCAAGAAAGCTTTTCGTGTGTCGTTCAGCGCAACCTCGTACTTGCAAGTTAATTTCAAAGTGTTGTTGATAACAATTTTGTTGCGTTTTTTCTCAGTGTTTCTATGACTCGTAGCATTTATATAACTCGATGGTGGTGAGCACGCACTTCTGGCAATACCTTGTGACAATCTTCTTTTTATCGCTTGCTGTCGTGGCAATGTAAGCGTGGCTGGATGCGGAACACCGCCATTTTGTTTCCATAACTTTAATTACATTATTTGAGTATGCACCTTAACTTTTGACTCCGGGAGTCGGAAACGTTTACACAACATACATGGGCGTCACACGAAGCAAAGTTAGTTATACCAAAGTTTCAGTAACAACATAATGACTTGCTGAAATAATATACTATATTGCAACTAGTGAAAATTATTAAAAGGATAGTGTAGAAAAAATTAATAAACGTGTATAAACAGTTGTTTATATGATTTTTTGTCGTTTTTGTATTCGCGACATTAATACTGCTTTGTTTAACATCACGTTTATGTTGCGACAATGTCTTGGATAGCACAAAAATATGATATATTTTCAGACTTATGCTCTCTGTCTGTTGGAGCAAAGTCTTCTCTCATTGAAGTCCATTCGCGCCCTCCTTGATCATGCCGTGGAAGAAGAAAATTCTTCTTTAAATAAGCAACATGAAGTAAGAACTAGAACACAATGCATTTTTCGTTTTAAAATGTTACTGAGCATAAGGATAATTCGTTAGCAATTACTGTTGATAGTACTTGACTTTTCATTAAGTGTTATTTAAAACGGAGCACTTTATTAAGCTCTTTCATTGAGTATATTAATCATTTTAATTTTTTTTTAGAAAGACGAAGATTCTTTTGAAGAACCACATAAAAAATTGTCTCTGTTAAATTGGACAAAACCTAAAATAATTCGTCATCCAGAAGATGGAGGAAGATTTGAAATTCTTCAAGATGAAAAAGTCACCCTTATTCAATTGATTGCACAATTAATGCAAATAATTCGAAAGTATAAATTATTACTTTTCATTAAATAAAGATTTTTTATTGTAACGTCAACCATCAAGCGATGCAAAAATCGATCGGTTTATTCGATAATTTTTTAGTTGTGTATGATAGCTAGATCTTTTACGTCTGACGTAACAGCACTGAAATCCAATGAACAAACGTACGCCGGCCATATACGCCAGTGCAGACCTGATATTAGTATGATGCTTTTTGTTTTTTAAAAATTCTCACTCTAGCTATTGTACCACTTTAACTTTAGCTTCATGCTTCTCAGTCATTGAGCCTTTTATTTGCTCGAGTCGAGCCTTTTTCAACGTTTACCTTCCTTAAGCCAGGATCCTTCAATATTTCACGAAATCTTTCGGTTACTGAATATACATGTAGTGAACTGCATTGGGGAAACCCAAATCCGCCTTTGTATGCAAAGTTGGTTTAACGCTGTGTTTCAAGACGTAAAAGTCCATTTTGTTTTTGATTTAAAGCAAAAGTTTTTTCTATTTAATTTTTTTCGTCTTGAATTGACTTTCCCCAAACAAAAAGGTTGGGGAACACTGCTGCATGTGTTTGAATGATGATAGTGGACAACTTATAGTGTATATATAATGTTTTGTGAGGTCACAATCTCGTAATATAATTGCTGTTTATAATGTTACGTATTTCGCACATGCAAAAAATTTCCAGCTACGGGTCTATGAATTAATATATTTATAGTCACTAAATTACGGATGTAATCTGTGTCATTAATCTGTGGAAACAAACCTAATAGTAATAAGACGTTTAATTACTTTCAGCCAAACTTTATTAAAGTTGTCGAAACTGGTGGACATAAAGCTTCCTTGTGGTACTGAATTTTCTTTAATGCCGTCTGAAAGAACAAAAGGGTGTCTAAAAATTCTAAAGGAATTTCAAATTCTCCTTTTTGCGAGGATTTTGTCTTGCAATTGTAAGGTGAAAATATTTGCTTCCGTTCAATGCTTACCTGAATCCTATTGAAAAATTACGTTTTGTCCAAAATGAGATAAATATTTTTAATATTTTTAATGCTCTGCTTTGTTGAGCATTGAAATTTTATCTAATCCTATAATTGCCTCAAATGTTTATCAAGTTAACAATCTTTTAATTTTGTTTATTAACTGAAGGACATAGATGGCTAGTTTATTTAGTGGACTGTTCAAAGGTCATTTCTTAAGCTTTGCTTTCTAATTTAATTAAATTCCTGTTAATGTTGCTTGCATAGTTTTTTAATGTGACATAGATGGACGAAAAAGTAGATGCTTTTATTGATTTAAATTTTTTTGCCATTCTTATAATTATTGTTTTTTGTTTTAATTGGAAACAACTTTAAGTGAATTGTAAATAACTGAGTTCCTGCAGTTTTAAAAATGCACTTGCACTTTTCAATCAATAACATCAAAATATTATTATGTAATTGATTGAAAGGTGCAAGTGTACAGTATCTTTGGAATCGCAAACGCTCGCTTGTTCGCACATTACTAGACACGCTGTTTGAAAGCAAAACTGAAAGCAAATTTGCCCGAAATGTTTACGAATTTAACAACTTAATATCGATTTGGGATTATTCTGTACGAATTGTATATAAATCCTTTCTTTTCAGGGATCCTACTCAATATTGCAGCAATACTGCGTGTTGGTCATGCGGCATGTCAGCGATGTCATGAACAGCCTGTCGGTGGCCGCTTGTTCCAACCGCAATGAAGTGACGGAGATCGTCGCGGATGACTTGATCGGAGCTCTTTTGCACCACTTGGTAATCTCCTTTTTTGGTTAAGTTGTTTTCATAACTTGTAAACATGTGTCAATAAACCGTTTACTTTCAGATCACTTCCCTTCTTGTCTTGCATTGCAGTAGCGATATTAATCGGGTTTTTTCGTCTGTTGAGATATTATGCAAGAAGTTTACGCCGTTGTTAAAGTGGTTCGACAACTTTAATAAGCTCCTTACAGATGGCGGCGAAAGCTTGGAAGATGTGGCAAGATCTCTTGCCCAGAACGATTTGACCAAGTTTGATGATTTAGAAGGTGAGTTTTTGGTTTGGAGTTGCAGGGTGTGCCAATTTGCAGCAAAATATTAAATAATTTTTTTGATTGCCCAATTTTTAGATATACAGTTTTTGTACGTAAAGGAACCATATCGGTTTTGATCTAAAAGCCGAATAGTTTTAAAAAATGCCTGGATTTTTTATGCATAGGAGCCTTGCTTGTATCCACCAATGCTGGTTTCCATCTGTTGTGCAGTGGGCCAAGTTGCACGGTTATTGGGATAGTGGTGATAAGGTAGGGTCACCTGACCGGCTCCAAGGGGTGGGAGCCCACGTTAACATCACAGAGTCTTGACACAACAATTGAAAAACTCATTTTACAAACAGAAGCAAAGGCTTAAAGCTCGTCTCCACTACGACCGTGGAATAAAGTATTCTTTTTTTTCTTGTATTAATTTTTTGCTTCGCTTAGCGCTTAAACGCGGAAAGAAATAAAAAAAATAATACTAACAAAAAATACCGTATTTCACGCTCGTGGTGGAAACGGTCCTTAAAATATAAAATGAGAGTGGTCGCAAATGATCTGACGTTCAAAGTGTAGGACAGCGATCAAGCGGGAGATGAAAGATGCTCTGTGGTTCAGGAACACAGTGGCTGCATGAAGTTTCAGGAACAACTTGATTTGACCAACCCAGAAAAAGTGCTGTGCACGTTGTAGTTAAGGCGTAGACAGGGCAAGGAATAAGATAGAATTCCTCAGAGGATATTGGTGAGATTTGGTATTAAAGAAAGCCGTGCTGGTTCCCGTGTTTCTATCAGGTACAGAGGGATAGTCGTTGAGAGGAAATGCCAGTGAGAAGAAGAGGGGCGGAGGAATGTCAAATAATTTCCGGTTTTGGAAAAGAATCCTGCGAATCATTGTCTTGGAGTGAGAAGTGTCCTGTAGCATTGTGTAAGAAGTGTTTATTCTCATTGTCCACGGACTTGAACTGTTTTCGACTTTGATAGGGAGATAAGAAAGGAATAAGCATCAGTGAAGGATTTCAAAGATAGTTATGGAAGTGTAGTAGAGTGGGTTGTTCTCTTCTAATTGTTATTGTTGTTGTTATATTGTAGATTCAAGCCATGGAGGGGGAGTGAAAGGAAGCCAATCACCAGAAGGAGGGCTTTCTTTGTTGGACACGCAATACTGTCTCGCTCTACTTCTCTCCTCATGCTGTGGTCATGTCTTAGTAAGTTCATTCATCAACTGTGATAGTTTGATTGGTTCTTGAATTTCTTTCGAATTTTTTGAAATTATAATCTCTAATTTGTATAAAGTTTTAATAAGATACTTTTTTGTGGCTACTTTCAGTACATTTCTGAAATTCTTAGAATTTTTATTGCTATTTAGAAAAAAACATCTTTTTACGATTTCAAATGGAGAAAATTTTCTTTTTTGTCTTCTGGACTCGCAAAAATGAGCTCCCAAAGTAGTTGTCCGTCTGAAGGTCTGTATTTAGTTGATTTTGATTTCTAATCATATAAGACTGTTTAACGCGCTTATTCAAAATAGAGAATAAAATTAACTGTTGAGTGCGAAAGCAAATATTTTTTTGATTTTAATATCAGGCGAAAAGCTTAATTTGATGTTTCTTTCGACAGAAAGTAAATTTCATTCATTTCGTTTTTGTTTTTTTTTCAATCAATTTAGTTTGTTTTCAATTGCTTATTAAACAGAGATTGATAAACAGTGACTAAACGATATACGTTTTTACATGCTCAATATCTGGAATTTAGTTTAAATTTAGTTGTTTATTATTTAAATTTACTTAGTAAATTGCACTATTTTCCTGGTTTTAATTTTGATTCATTTATTCTTGTTTTATTCCCAATCATTATAGCAATAAATCAAACTAAGCAGCAAGCAAATTTAATCAAGGTCAAGAAAAGACGATGCAATAAAATTTAATTAAAAAAATCGCTCCCATACAGTTAGATTGTTTACAGTGTTCAAGTGACGGACAACTATTTAAAGAAGTTGCTGCTTTGCATTGTATTGATTTACTTTTGACCGATAAAGTCAACTTGATTAAAATTCACATTTTATGTCTGGTATGGTTCGTTTATAAGTGGGCCATTTTTTTTTTTTACTTTGTTATGACCCAACAATTTTGGTTTGTTTAAGAAGTTTTTACTGAGAAATTTCAAGTATTGTTGCAGAAATGTTAATTTAGTTAAGTTTAGCAAATAATAATTGTATTTTTTTGTCGATGGTGAGATAAAAATCTCAATATATTTTGTGCATAAGTGATCTACAATTAATACAATTACGAACACACTAAAATGTGTTATTCGGCGTAACAAAGATTTTCAGTAAAAAATTTTTAAGCTGCATTCAGAAAAATAATTTTATGCATCAATTAATGTAAATTTGATGTAAGTTTTTCATTTTTATCTTGGAAATCGTCCGAGGCGCTATACTTCGGGCAATCGTCAATCAAAGGGTCACATCTGTTATCAGAAATGCCGAAACATTGTTGTCCTGTTGGCTTTGAACCGGGGCCGTTTCGATCACGTTTGCCATCAACACGACAATGATAACATGCATTTAGAGACACATTTTCTTTTCATTTACATGAAAAAACGCTTTATTTTTACCGAATTTCAAATTGGTAATTCTTTTTAAGATATACCAGATCAAGGACTTTTAAACTGAAAATTGCGCACCCTAGGGTGGGGGTGTTAATAGGAGGGGCTCAATGTTGGGGGAATATTGAAGCTTATATTGCCGATGTAGAACTTATAAAGAAAAAGGGTGAAAAGTTTTTAAGATTGACGCAAAGGAGTCGGAAATTTCAGAATGCCTGGTAGAAACAAATATCAAAAGTACAGGTAACTTTTTAAAAAATCTCTTGAATATAAGCAAAAACTAAGTTTTTGTAAGTAAAATTTGATGAAGTAAATTTTTGACAAATTTTGAGTTTATTTTAATCAATAAAATTCAGTAAAATGGCTCCTGAGCAACCGAAACTAACGATGTGTAACAAAGTCCTTCAAAAAAACTTTATTGACTTTAGCGGGCTTTGGTCATGAGTTAGGCTTCGGTTGTTGGCCGCCATGTTAATTTTTGTTGTTTTTATTCCACTTTTGATGTTTTTATTTCGATGTTTTGTAGGTTCAATCTGTTCAGACATGAGTGAAGAAGTGTTCTTGCAAAATCTTGTCGCCGACAATCGCAAGTCGCCTCAAACTGTTTATTTTCTTCAACTGGTCAATATTTATTGCCGTGACAACTCCTTGACCCTCCCATCCTCCTTTCTGAGCGATCACCCAGTGGAAAAGGTGGGGTACGGGATTTCCTTAATAAATACGAAACACGCACATCTAGCCCCCGCGCGTACACCTGTCAGACATCATGTTGTTCTTATTAACCAGCCCATATCCTCGGAATAGGCCCCTCATGCCTTAAAACTATTCCACCATTATGAGCAGCGGTTATCAGTGGTTGAATTTCATGCAATCGTTGTTATTTTTAGAAAAAAACAAAGTAATATACAAAAAACATAAACTAATACATACAATGACGTCGAGCTGTTAATAAAATCCAGTCTCGAGTAAAATGGAGATACTCTGTGTTTTCCGCTCATATGATTTTTAACTTTAAAGATGATTGTCTTGTGATTGCTTTGATTGTATTATTGTTTTCTCAGCTTGCAAATTTGCGCTTGATCTTCGTCACTTTTAAGTATAGAAAAATTGTTTTCATGGTTAAGCTTGATGGAAATGTTTAGACTGGCAGATCTTTGCTTGCTTGCCTGTTGCGTCATCATGACTTGACAAATGCTGCCATGGTTGCGTGTGAACACCAACTCCAATTACCAAGAAGCATTATGACGTTTTGCAAGGCAGTCCACTCGTTCAAGTTCAAGATCGTACAATTACATCAAACGACAAAGAAGTAAGTTTCGCGCAGATTTGTTTATAGATTTTCTCAATGACGCTGCATGTGTTCAGGTCGTACAAAGACATCTGCTCCAGCATCAAAAAGCGGCTTCGTTTCCTTCTGCACGACATTGCTCCCGCCACCACTACCCCCTTCAAACATCCGGGAGACCAGCGAACATTCAATGCTCGATTGAACTGGAGACGGTTGTTTCTCGAGAGGAATCGAACAACAACCGCTGTTGACGCACTCGGCAAACGATCAGAGGCGACCAAACCGTCAGGTGTCGTGTCGGAGCCCCCGCTCGATCACGTGGTTTCGGAAGTCCTCGACAGATGCGTGCAGCGAGTCGTGGACGCGGTTGGCGAGGGCGCGGTGTTCGGGAATAAAAAGCAGGCACGTGGTTTGATGCATTAGCCTCCGGGTTCTGTTCCTTCCTAGCAAGAATTCAAATTTTCAAGAATCGAAAGTTCCAGAAAGCAGCTTCAAAGCCGCGAGTGGCGCGAGATCATTGTTTGATTTTTATTTGCTCATCTTGACCAGGGGTCCACCAGGGTTAGGGTTGAGTTAATTGGGCTTATTCATGATACGGTTGTTTGAGTGGGACTCAGCTGTGCCCTCGATGCAGGCGAAACCGAAGCAGAAGCACGTGATACACGGCCAACTCTTTGTGTGCTTAGTTTCAAGCACGTGAATGCACGGCGCTAAACAACTTCTTACGTCGACAATGACGCTTACCAATAAGCGTAAAAACCTCTTTGTTAACCTGTTGTCAATGCTGCCTTATTCGTACGTTTGTAATGTTACGTGGCGTTTGCCTGAGAGTGAGTTATTTTGTATTATTTCTGCAGAACCAGTCGAAGCACTGGTATCGGCTGGCTTTTATTTCTCGTTCGCCTTTGTTATTAAAAGAGTTGTCTCGGCGCATGAATGGAGATGGTCCAGAATCGACTCGTTATATCACAGAAATCGAGGATTTCGTTCTTAATGAAGGTAAATGCTTCGTGAACGAAAAATTTATTGGACGACCTTAATGCGATTTGCAAAAATATTTTTTGAAATTAAAACCTCGTAGCTTCATTGATTCAAACTAGAATAATTAAAACAGTAAAAAACTCGATGACATATTTTTTATAATTTGGTGATTTAAGTTTGTAAATCTTGTTTGGTGTTATGTCGCATTATGTGGGTTTGATGATGCGCGGTTTCGAACCCGCGTCACCGACGGGGGTTTGATTCGATGATAATATTTCTAGAGTATGGCGATGACCAGTTGGATGAGATTCGGTGCATCTTGCTCGTGTGGAGCAGGGAGGCGGATATCAAACGTTCCGCTATAGACTCCTGCCTCCAACTCCTCACTCTCTCACTTTCCCCCACTATTCAATATGCCCTGCTGTTTGGTTTAAACTACCCCCTTCCTCTTTGGTATCGCATCGAAAACTTCGGCAACGGATTTCGTTGTGAACCACCTCATGCCATCCCCGAGCAGGTAGGTAGACAGTGTACAGTTTGGTTTTAGTTCGTTACTTCATTGCTTGTTCTTATTCCAGAAAATAGCTTTGGGTTACACTGTTATAAGTTCAGATAAAGAGTGCTTAACTGGTTTGGTGAATATTAACATTTTCTTGCTCCTATACGACCCCAAGGATGCAGCCAGTTTTCACTTTGTTTGCTGAAATACTGGCAGCAGCCAGATCTAGTGTTTGTAAATGTTGTTCCTCGCAGTTATTTACATGTTTTAAAAAACCACGTCAAAACGTCGACTCTAAAAAGCTTTTTGAATTGGCCTGCCAATAGGGCATACAGACACCTAAGAAAAGCACAGTATTCAGTAGTAGAGTAGATCAGGGCTAAGCTAGTAGTGTGCAACGTAGATGCGTTTCAGGTTAACCTAATATTGTTAGCCGCGGCCGTATTAAATCAGATTAAATTTTTTTTCAGGTTTTAAAAGCTTGATGGCACCAGCAAATTTATTTGAAGTAATGTCTGAAGTACTTCCTCCAAAATATGCTTGGTCTTCTATGGTTAAGACATTTTTTCTTTACGAGTCTGGCTGAATTGTAATCTCTTGCACGTCTTTTAACCAAACAGTTATTAAGTGATCAAATTAGCAGAGGTGGGGCGAACAGGACTCCAGAGGTGGATCTGCCGGTCAGCTGGAGTGCATGAAGTTGATGATGGTCTCTGACCAATGTCCCATCCGTTTTGAATCAAGACGAGCAAACAGGGCACAAACATTTGCTACTGCTTCATCTGGTGATGCTTATAGAAAATCATGTAGAGATCGTCGCACTCTGCATCCCAGCATGGTTAGTAGCTGTTTGCATTCACATGGCATCATTTAGCTGCAGAAAAGATGATGTTACAAAAATTATGGTACACCTCATCAATGCAGTAAGTATTTGGAGGGAGGTCGTGAGCAAGATTGTTTGTCATCCGAGCATTCTTTGTTTGTGGTGATGGATTTATAACATTCGGTTGTTAAAGTTACTCCTATGAAAGTGTGTGAAAACATGAAATGGATGTTAGTCAAGATATCATTGGGTAACACTTAGCCAATGTGCATTTAGTTGAATGGGTCTCTCAGTCTTTTATTTTATGGCCATTCACTGATAATGCAAATCTTATCCGCGTTTAGACTTTTTATATTCAGCTGCAGTATGTTGGACACAGGTGGCTTGTAGGTTGATATAATTTGCTTGCTTTAAAGGCCGAGGATTCAACCTTTTGTCCGAAAAGCGCCTCTTATTGTTCATGATTTTAATCATTAAACTTTTTGTTTTGCTGAATAATATAGATTACTGAAATTAGAAATTAAATTGTCTTAGCTAGGAAATATTATCTTTTAGTTTGGAGAACAAATTCTTCAGCTGATATTGAAAATTACTGGTAATGCGTGGGATTAATTTGCTTGGGTTAATGATAAAACAGGAGAGGGCCTGCATAAGCAATGATAACCATTGATATACAAGCTGTTGTAAAAATTAATAACTTAAAAAAGTTGCATGAAGATAGCTACGAAAAGCTCTCAATTAACAATGTCTTGATTATTTCATAACACGCGGTTTGTTTTGTTTGTAATTACTGCATGTCGTTTGCAGATTGCTAAGTACCTGGGCATTTCCAACATTGTGTCTTATACAAGTTTCTCAGCTTTGAAGAAGCGAGTTGCGCCAGTATATGGTTTGCATGGCGACTACCAGCTCAAGCAATCGAAGTCGCGTTTGATTTGCTGGTCCTTGTGCTTTCTTCAAAAAATGATTGGCGCTTGCAATCTTTCTGAATCACGTGATCCCAATTTATCCCAGTCATCACTTTCGGCTGAGGAAAAACCCAAGGAGTCTTTGGCGTGCCTCAGCAGGTTTGTTGACTCCTTTAAGTGATTCTTGATTTTAGTTAATCTCATTTTGTTAATGCACGAATTGGGTGAAGAAATAACTAATTTTTCGTTGGCTCAGATTCCTTCCCATGTGCTTAGTGATGATGAGTGAATTAGATGATGGCAAGATTGTCACCAGGCTTGTTCAATCTTCATTCATTGCTCTTCTGCAGTCCTTGCTCAATGAAATTGGGACAATTCAAGACTCATCAGCTGACAGTGAGTTCTTTTAATATGTTCTTTTTTCTGTTCAATCCTTTGCATATGGCAAAAGTTTATTATTTCCTCTCTTCCAAAGCTCATCTTGAAGAGCCATCTTAACTCTCCGATAAAACCAACTTCAACTCCCAGCTTAAGTTATCTTTGCTTCTTGCAAGGGTTTTTTTTTCAAAGAATATTAAGTTGGTACTTCGTTCATGTTGAAAAGATGATTGATGTTGTGTGTGTACGTGTGAGTGCGTGCGTGTGTCATGATTTTGCAGGAAAGCCAATTAGTTGGTTTTAAACTAATGGTTTTCAACCTTTCATAATTCGTAGCCCCGTTTCAGACACTTTCAACACTTGTGGCCCCCAGCTTAGAATATTGTCCCAAAAGACTAGTGAAGACAAAAAAAGGTCATCACTTTGAAACTGCATCTGATTTTTTTTATTTTTGTCCCAAAAGAGTAGTGAAGACTAAAAAAGATCTTCAGCAAAGACTTCTCCACGTGATCCCTCGAAAAATGCCCCATGGCCTCCTTGTATTTTCCGACCAAAGTTGGTTCATAATGTCTTAAATCTTCATGCCCATCAAAATTTTGCCAGGCCCCACGTTGGAAAGCATTGTTTTAAACTGTTCTAGTTTTGTTTGAATGCGTTAAGGTAATGTTTGTTCTGATGGATAAATGTAATAGTGTTGATGTCTATGTTATTTATTGCAGGGTGGTTCATGGTAGTGTAAATGTGCATGAGGTTTTGTTTACACTCTACAGGTGTGATATCTGGATCTGAAATGGTGATGTCACCGTAATTGTTGTTGTGAAAGATTATGGCGTTACAAATATGTGTTACAGTGTTAGTGTTGAAGGCGATGCTGTATACGAGTATGTTTGTGACAAAACGAAAAACGGAATAACTTAACGGAGATATGAAAACTATTTAAACGAAGAGCTTGTATATCCATTTCCAATAACGGCATTAAATCGTCATCTTAACATCGTTGTCCACCTTGGATAAACTACTGTAGTACCATTTCTTACATTGGGTAGCTTTTTATGATGCTTCTGTGAGGATAAAAATTCTGTTTGTAATTAATTTTGTCAAGATATTCTTTTTGTGTTTGTGTATTTGCTTGTTTAAGTGATTGCGTTAGAGTAATGACTTGATCTGTTTGCTTGCACATTTTGTTACAGTTTAGGATGAAATATTGAGTATTTATGAGTAAGTGCGTATGATTTGTGTTGTTGTAATTTGTTTTGTTCTAGTTTTCTTTAAAATGAGGAGTTTATCACCATTCATCAACTAGCTTGTTTTCCTCGTGCATGTTATGATGTGCCCTGTGGGTGATGTGCTTGTCGACGTGTCGTGTGAATGATGACTAGTTAGTCTTTTAATGGTTTGTTCCAATGAAACGATGTCTGCAGAGAATTGCTCGTTGATCTAATGTGAGCCGAGAGTCTATTTGCTGTTGGATGAAATCATGCAAGTCTGTTGAATCTGTGGTGCATCTGTTGAGGCATAACTTAAATTTTAGTTGTGTCCACCTTGTAGCCCATCGAATAGTTGCCTGGCTCTAGTCCTAGCATTCACTCACGTCTGTATGCTTTCTTAAGAGTAGTGGGCAAATATGCTTTGTTTTTAATGCTGTGGTTACTAAGTCTCTGCTATGCTGTGACTACTAAGTCATGAAAATGCTTTTGCTGTCTCCGCCTTTCAATAGAATTTTAATTGAAACCACACTGGTGTTCACCCCCCATCATATTTCACGACATGGTGCTTTTGACTACAATTTTCTGCGACCCGCAATTGACATCAAACTCGGGAATTTCCCCGGAGCGGCTCAAGCAAACTGTCTTTTCAATCTTTGTTGAGTCAAAGCAGTCGCAACGGCGTCGCGTTCATTGTAGCTGCGTGTTTTCGCGGTGTTGCGTGTCAATATTTTGTCACGTGTCCTCACACCAAGCCGCTTTTTCAGGCAACTTGACCGATCCGTCGCAGGAAACTGCCCCCCCTATACTTGCACTCCCATCCCTCACTCCAGGGCCGGACCGAGCCCCTGAATGGTGAGTGTCTTTGTTTAATGAGGAGCATTCGGTTGAAGATTTAATCGACCCTTCTCAGCGGCCCTGATTTGGCGGCCATGATGAAGCTGGGGACGAGGGTGGTGAGGGGGCGCGACTGGAAGTGGCAGGATCAGGATGGTTATCTTGAAGGGGTCGTCATCGGCGAACTTGAACCCGATGGCTGGGTCCGGGTCCGATGGAACTCCGGCGCCACCAACTCCTACAGGTTAGTAGAGCTGACATCTATTATCGAAGGAGAGTTTACATCTGCACACACTCGTAGGATGGGCAAAGAAGACAAATACGATCTTCAGTTGGCACGGACTCCTCAAGCAGATCCCTCTGATAAGAAAAGTGATAAAGAAGAAAAAATAATCGAGTTGAAGGAGGAAGTCCCAAAGCTGGAAAATAAGCCCCCTGGCCCTGCATGTTTGGTGGGGTGGATGACATCTTCATTCCTTCAAGTTAGTTTTATTTGTACAAAAAATAATATTCCGTCTGTACCGAATCGTTTTTCGAAATTAATTGAGTAATGTTTGCAGATTGTGTGCATCAACATCAGCGTTTATGCAGAGGCTCTGGATGCTGCCACTCTCAACTTGTATTCACTCAACTGCAAGAACCTACTTCAACGAAATGTCAATGTAAGTTTAGACGTTTTCGACTCTTTGCACTGTATTTTGTATTAGTAAACAAGTTTTTAGTTAGTTGTGAAACACGGAAGCTTTCTCCTCACACGAACATTGATCTAGAAAAGTTAAACAGTTGTGGGTTTCGCACTTATGAGTTTTGTTTTGATATGAAACACATTGCAGTGAGTGGGCGCTAAGCGTTTTTTTCCGACTTGTTGTATTTTAACAAAATCAACGATCATTGAAAGCTTTTCGAATACCCGTAAAAGGCAGATCTTTGATGAGTTCTTGTACTTCACTGCAGACTCGCATTCCTGGACGTAATTTCAATACGTGGACGACGTTTGGTTTCTTCCGCGCACTACTGACCGAGCCTGTCTTGATGCGGCAGTTCTGTTCCCCGTCCTGGATTGACCTTTGCCTCGGTAAGTGCTGCTGGACATCTCTTTGGAGTTCCGCGTGTTCGATAACTAGTTGAGGCGGTGAAATAACATTTGCGTTATTTTAAAACGAAATGACTGAATGAACGGTTTTCTTGCTAGTTTGTGTCTGAATTTTATTAAACTAGAGTTGTGATTTAACTAGGAAAATCGTCGCATATATTCCGAGTCGAAGTTCATTCGCGAACTCATTTACATTCTGTATCAAACAATAAAGTTTTATTTAATCCCATTTTCTATCTTCAGTAAATCAAACATCCTTAAATCTTTTTATTGTTTCTTTTCCGGTGCAATAAAACGTGTATAACCTGCGTTCTGTTAAGTTCAAGTTATGGTTTCAAGTCGGTAGAGCGAGCAATGACAATTTTCGTTTCACCCCCCTTTCCCAAGTGACCAATTGTCAGATGCGACATTATGTGCTTAATTTTTGAAAACTATACGACGTCGTGCTCATGGAAGTTAACTTTGAAGATTTCCTTATGTATTTTTGTGATGATGATTGTAGGGGTCATTGACCAGTCAGTGAAGGATTTGGTAAAGTCCAATTTGATGGAACAAATCCAAGCAGTGAGATTTATGAAAGTGGTGTTGCCGAAGTGGAAAGAAATTCCTGCTTATGAAGCCAAAATGGCGGACTTAGTAGAAAAAGTTGTGCATATTTTATCTGCTCTTGTATGTACCGAACAAAATGCTGGTGACCTCAAGCAAGTTGGTAAGTTTTTTTATGCTTTAATGATGCTTGAACGTTTCCAAAAAAGCTGTTTAATGTAAAGCTGTTCGATTGTCAGAGTTTCTATCTATGCGTGAAGTTATTATAAGTTGCGCCTGATCATGTCACAATCAATTAGCGATTCACGACAAAGTTTCATAAAATTAATTTTTTGATTGATTTTCTATTGCGTAATCTGGAAGTTAATACGTTATATTTCTTTGTGTCTAAAAGCTGTGTTTTTGCTTTATGAGTGTGAGAAATAATCATTTCGTTGCGAGCAGCTTTCTGTTCTCAATGTCTGTGAATAGTATTTGATATCGTCCTTGTATTAATAATCAGATTGTTTAGAACAAGCAATCAAATATCTTCCTGGCGTTGGTCACTCGGCCAACCACATGTCCTCCCTGGCGGAAGAAATCGTCTTGCTCATCAGGTACCTTGTGGCGACTTGATAAGTATTTGAACCCCGGAGTCTTGAACTGGCACAGAACTTCTGACCAGTAGTCACTTTGCAGAGTTTACTATATTCAGCTCAGGTTTGATTGACACTTGTTTGATGCTTGTGAAGGTTAACATCGATTTATCACAGAAATATTCAAATTTTCAAGTAAATTTTTACGGCGATAATCTGCTTGTAGTCACCACAGTCTATAGTGCCGGAAACCGTTTTTATCCAAGACAATGTCGACACTAATGTTGTGTATAATTTTACAATAATTTGTACAAAACTCACCCGCCATACTAACAAACAACTTTACCACGCGATGTTTCACGCAGGGAGCTGCATAAGCACGAGAAGTGGCGCGATCACGTCAACTCCTTGATCAAGAAAACTCTTGCCCGATTGGTGGAGCTGCTCGGGCCAGGGCCCCCACCCCATCGCGAAGGTCTTTGGTGTGGTGAAAACTTTGATTTCACTTGCTGACAGAATGTTGTTTCATCCTCAGGCATGGCCGGGCCGAGCGCAGTGCTCTCGGTCATTAACGGAGTTGATGAGCGGCTACGGATCGGCTGTCACGTGCTCAGTGAGGAAAAAGGAGTTGGATGTGTTTATAACATCACGGAAAACAGGAGTGTTCTTGCCGCATTCAAGTACTTATTCGCATCATGAACACTTTGTTTAGTTGCAATCCTAAGCAAAACACTTTGATTTAATTCATAAGTTGTGTGAGATCTGCGCTATTGTGTGAATGTGATATTTGGTATTTACGGTGAATAAGATAAAATTATTGAGAGAAGTACAGTATAGTACAAACTGTGTGTGGTGTTAAACTGTTGGAAACTATAAAAAGTAGGATGATCTTGATGGACATGATAAGTCTGAAAAGACCACTTATTGGTTTGGCAAAAACGAATGGAGTGCGATGGTTCGAGAGTATCTTGAAGAGAAATATGACAATCAGGATTTTGGAGTCGGAGGAATTTTTTCCGACTCTACCTATTCAAAATTTTAAAGCTCGAAGTCCTACTCCGGAACATTTGAAAAAACACTGTGACCTAATCTAAAACTTGAGACTCGACCCCACAACCTTTGAGGCCTAATTCAGCGTAAACCGGAGTCTCCAAAAACAATAACGACTCCCGACTTCGTCAAATCTAAAACGACTTTAACTCCACCAAATCTGAAAACGACTCCGCTCTAAAACGTGCTACTACGACTTCAACATCCTTCTGACAATGCTTTGAAAAAACTGAAGGGAAAAGAAAACAGATGGAGGGGTGAATGAAGGGGGGTTAGATGCGAAAGTTGCTGCAATTAGATTCGCTTATTATCAAGAGTTGCTGTGGTGGTGAGGTGAATCCCCGGACACATCTGGAAACAAAACAGAAATCGAACTGAATCATCAACAACACCACATGTACTTCTAGTCAATAGATGGAATCACTAGTTTCATGTAATTTTATCTTTAAATGATTAATATTTACAGACAAGCTTGCTATGAAATTCCTTATCAACTCGTCCAACCAATCACAACTCAACACTTCGATGGCTCACTACTTGAATGGGATGATGATTTAAAAGAGTCGTGCGCACAATTAATGTCACTTTCTCTGGTTGACGCTCAGGTGGGTTTTGTCGGAAGGTTATTTGCGGTTGCTGACATCTTTGATAATCCGCAGTGTTTCCGAGGCTCATGCTTCGTCACACAGTTACTTGCGGAGTATCATGAAGCTAATATGAAACCACTCTTCATCTTGTGTCGTGCAACGCCGACAAATAGCTCCGAGCGCCTTAAACACGACCTCGGTTCAATACCCACCCTCGTGCTGTTTTTCCATGAACGATGTAGGCCCAACTGGGAAGCTGTTGTTTGCAACTAGTCACCGATATGATGAAATACGTAACTAATTCGCCTGTTGGGTCGTGGTTCGATGCTTATCCAAGGCGCTCGTCGTGTCTTGCGTTGTCTTGTTGAACAGTGCTAAATTGTTGTCACATCAATTAATAAAAACCATCAATTAGACATCAATCTCTTTGTATCTCAGACATAAGTCAGGGTAATTGCTTGACGAAAGTTTAGTGCTTCTCTCTCAGTGTCTTTGCAACCAATAAAAAAAATTATATGTAGTTTTTTAAGTTCGGTATCTGTGGTTTTTTCCATATTAAGAATCACAACCCATGAGTATAAAAAGAATCAGTTAAAAATTGTTGTTTGGCCCATGCCATGGTTCTTTCATTGGTTTAATTTTTTGCTCTTGTATCTTGCACAGACTGTCTCCCCCCTCTCTCGACAGCTGCTAGTGGCAGAAGCGCTTCGCGCGTTGCCCCGCCTTCTATACAAGCAGCCGTGTTTCGTGGAAGTGACACAAAAGGAGCACAAAGATGCCGATGAAGCGGCTGATAACGACGTCCTCCGAACTGACCAGGATGAAACCATTGTGTCGCCCGCTATTCCGCTCAACAAGGAACCCAAACAGGTGTCATGTTGTCGGTTGTGATCACTGAATAGAATGCGACTTATCAATCTCTGCAGGTTCTACTTCACCATCTGATCAAGCTCAGCGTCCAGCCCTCCCCGCTTAAGACCCGGTTCTCCGAGGAAGACATTCATCTCGCGATCCGCTCGCTTTCGAAAGTGCTGGCCAGTTCGTCACCCAATGAATACGCTCAAGTGATTGTTTTTATACACCTTATATATGATTCTTATTCACCGTGACAGTCGGGTGGTGAAATTTGTTAAATATTCGCCGTAGCGATTAAGTTTACTTGAGTTGAACGAGTTAGTTTTGAGTCGTCTACCATCTTCAGGAAGTTTTAAAAGTAATGAAGAGCAACCAGCGTGTGAAGATGAGCAAAGCTACCACATCTGACAAATCTTCATCGAGACGGGCTTCTTCCTCCTCCTCTTCCCGGCGGCGGCAGCGCCGCATGGGTCGTGACGCACGCATGAACTTTCCTTACGTTCCGTTTGGCCTCCCCCCCAGCGACGGGTCATCTTCCGAAAGCAGATTGTTTGACAGTCACAATAGAGGCTTGTGGTGGTCGCAATCGAATGTCTTCCGTCAGCTGAGTGCCATCAGCGAGAGAGAGAGGTGGGCTTGTTGCATTGTTGCTGTTCTATATTAAAAGTAGAGTCGAGAAAGTTTTATGGAGCTTCGTAGTTTTAGTTCTACTCAGCTATTCAGTTAATCGACTTGCTTCCTTGTTTCCAGAGATCTTCAGATTCGTCTCATCGACCCTTCTACATCATTTCATCTTTTGCTTTTAGCAACTTCCACTTGGTCTGCCCTGCTTTCTCTCATTCACTTGTATATTCAAATGTTTTTTTCAATTTTTTTTCAAATCCTTAGCATCATCCCTCATGGGATAACTTCACACAGGCTTTATATGAATCGATTTCATTCTGGTTTCTTTTACTCCGCTTTACTGCACGCACTCATAGTCCTTAGCGCACTGACCGGTGTTTGTGTGGTAGATCCCTCAATGACCTCATGCCTACCTTCCGTCAACGATTGAGAAGCAGATCCCGAACCAACATCCAAGTCCCTGTGCCCAGGCCTGTCCTGGAGCACCTACAGGAGATGGGCTTCACCGCCGACCAGGTCAGGAAAGCGCACCAAGAATTGCACAAGAATGGATCCGACACCGGTATTGAGGTGAGGGTTGGTTTAATAGCAGAGCTAAATTTCACTCTAATTAAAATCTTAAAAACCGAATAGAAAATTGAACCGGGCAACAATATCACAGAATGTTTAAGTTGGGATCTCCAAAGGTAGGTCGCGACAATCGCTTTACGGTTTGCCCCAAGTTGAACGCTACCGACTTTGTCCAGCGAGTCAGGAGGATAAATAGAGATGATGAATAGATAATGCCGATCCGCTTGTCAGATTAATTTTGTTTAACTTAACAACAAGAAGTTGTTTGCAGTCATGTCTTGTCAAACTGCTGTAAAGATACTCATGCGCCCTTATCCAGGAGGAGGAGGAGGATAAAATATTCTGATTATTAGTTGATAATGATCGCGTTAAGTATAAATGAAGAGGTTTTTGACTTGTATCTTTCAAATCTTGCAAAGTATGACGCAACAGTCACTGTGGTCTTCCTTCATGTCTTATGTGATGGAAGGAAGCAAGCAGTTAATGTTGATTGATTATGTGAATGTGGTCTGCACTTGGAACGATCAAATAAACGCGATTGTGTTTGTCAGAACTTAATCAATTGGCTAGTGGACCACGGCTCGACAAGTGACGATGGCGATTACACCGATGACGATGAATTAACCAACCGTGACAGCGCTCTTCCCCCATCTCGTGGGTCAATCAGTTGTTTTTGCCTTTATTTGTGTTTCAAAGATCGATATTTGTGTTGTACTCGTTTAGTTTGTGAAAAATACGTTGTTGAACATGAGCCAAGTAAATTAGGAGCGTCGAGCTGCTGACTCGTCATCGGCACGAAGCCGGTTCGACTCCTACTCGTTATTCTGTTCTGTTCTTTGCAAAAGACACTTTTTTCTACTTGGCGGTAGCAAGTTGTTTTAAATTAACTAGAAATATCACAAAAATAAAACGTAAAAAAAACAAAATTTGGGATCTCCAAAAGAAGATTAGGGTAATTTGATCGCTTTAAATCTAACGTCCGAGACGTTGTCCAATGAGTCGGAAAAATAAATGGATGATATGATGATAAGCACGAACGAGAAACTTTGCTTTCCATCCCATGCCCATTAAGATAATATGACGGCTTTGTTTGGTATGGAGCAGCATTTTAATCGACGCCATTGCCATGTTTGCTCGATTCTTTCCAACTCTTACAATCGCATAAACCACCAATGCTTTGTTAAAGCTGAACTAAATCTATTGTTTGAAATCCCCCACACCTCTCCGAAATCGTGACTGATCCCAATCATGATTCTTCTTTAGTTAACGACTTGCTCAGTGAGCAAGGGGGATTTCCCGACTCATCAGACGGGAGCGGGTCGTCCACTGAAGGTCCGTCAGAGGAGGAAAGCTCGGACCAGAGCGTTTCGCCCAGTCTCTTCTCTGTTGACAAGCTCGATGGAGTCGAGTTCGAGTTTAAAAAGAGGGGGGATTTTCCCGTCGACGAAGCGTATGCGTCGTACGTCAGAGACAGAATCCGGGTAAATATCATTTGTTCCCCGGGGCGATGCGAGTGTTTTCATGTGTTGGTCATATCTGCGCTGTGATGTATTATTGCTCACTTTGCCATCGAGTTTACAACTTGTAACGCATTCTTTGTTTGTTTTATTGATATTTTTTTGCGCTCGCTTCAATTTTAACCGCTCGCTTCAATCGAAGATCAATAAAAGAAACAAAGAATGCTCTTTTCCACACTCGTAGTGGAAACGGGCCTTTATGCTTCAGCTTATTATTGAGCAGAGTGTTCTATAAGGTTTCGTGGTCAATTAAACCTCAACAAGAGAGTGGTTTTCGGACAGTTCGACTGAGGTTGACTCATGGAGTGACTTCTCAATCAAGCTCCTTGTGCAGATTGGAATGATGGTCAGATGTCGGCTCGGATATGAGGAGGTTGAAACGGGCGACGTCGGGAAGGTCGTGCAGCTCGACAATGACGGCCTCAATGACCTGAACGTTCAGGCGACCTGGGCAAACCGAGGAGGCACATACTGGGTGGGCCAAACAACTAGATGCTACCCTTTACCCGCTGTACTTCTATGGTGAGATAACGATGCAATTTCAGGTGCGGTACATACATGTTGAGCTCATTGGTTCCTCCTCATCGCCGTCCCCCTTCAGCAGACCAGACCAAGCTATTCAAGTGGGAGACAAGGTTGGTCACGTGATTTACGCTGACAGTTCGACTAGTTCAGTTGTTTGCGATAAAGAACCACTGTCTTTTCACCACCTTTCAGGTCCGTGTGAAAAGGACCGTCAGCACCCCCCGCTATAAGTGGGGCTCCGTCAATCACTCCTCCACCGGCGTCGTCACCCACTTTTCCGCCAACGGCAAAGACGTCACCGTAGACTTTCCCCAACAACCCCACTGGACTGGTCTTGTATCCGAAATGGAAGTGGTGCCCATGCCACACGAGGGCGTCATGTGTAACTCATGCCAGGTGAGATCGGATTCGGTTTCCGGTAAACCCCCTTCATCAACTTCCTCTAGATCTTCACTATCATCGGCGGGCGATATAGATGTGAGGTCTGCCCCAACTACAACATGTGCAGCAAGTGCTTTAACACCGTCGAGCATGCGTCTCCACGTCACACCTTCGTGTTTCTTTCCACCCCTACCTCGAAACCAATCAACGTGGGGAGGTCTGGGGGCGCTTCTAAAACCTCTCATTTAGTTGATTTGTTTGAACTGACTGGTAAATATGATTTAGCAGTGTTTGTTCCACTAGATGTATCGAGTGTCAACATTTGGTTTGCAATCAACTCGCTTAATAGTAAATATTTGTTTTTTATTAATTTTCTAAGCTTTGTTGTAAGTCTTAATTGGGTCGTACTACGTTCAGATGGGGAGGGCGTGGATGGGGGTCGGCTGTCGGTGGCAGGGATTGAGGCGTCATCGTCCGACCAGCACGTCCACAACTTGTCCGACTCATCCTCCGACACTTTCTGGCAGTCGTCCAGTGTGGAGGGTCCCCACTGGATCATGCTGAGTATGAGGCCGGGCCGCCTGGTCACTTCCCTCAGTTTGCAAGTAAGTCTCCTTGGTTGCTGCGGTATGATTGGATATTCGTGATGGCGCCACCTACAGGTCGACCCCAACGACGGCCAGTACATGCCGAGCGTGGTGTCGGTGTCGGTGGGATTCTCCCGAGATCAGATGATCGAGCAGAAGACCATCAAAGTCCCCCGCTCTGCCACCAACGTCCTTCTGCTCTACGACCAGCTCCTCTACCATCATTACGTCCAGATCCACGTGCACGGCTGCCACGAGTCCGGGGTCAACTGCAGGGTGAGTTGTCCCCACAGATGACCGATAGCTGGGTCATCTCTTACTGGACTCATAGACTTATATTTTTTCGGAATAACCTTGTCTCATTTCTTCTGCTTTAAAAAAACGAAATACGTTACGTGTATATTTAAATTCTGGCGGGAAATGAAACTACTTTGAGTCTTGAATGATGTGGATAATAATCAGTTGCTACGCTGCGGTTACTGGTTTGTAATCAGCCAGTGAATGGACATATGTCAAATTTAGATTCGAAACATTCACATCAAGACCAAGCTCCAAAATCCCGCGAGTAGCTCGGGAAGCAGGGCCGTTAGTTCAACTCCTTATCTCGCGTCTGATTCGAACGACGAGTGCGACAACAGCGAAGCTGCGGTGAGCTTTGACTCTGACGTTGTTTCCTGTTGCGATCTCTGACTCCGGTTGGTTTGTCTAGTTTGCTCTGGGATGCAAGATCAACAGAAAGCACACGAAGGGAGCGAAGTCCACCAACATGGTTTTTATTTGGGGATTAAATGATAAAAACCAGCTCGGATCGACCGAAGGATCCAAGATTAAAATCCCCGCTCTCTCCAGGGATCTCTCCTCCCTGCAAATCAAGCAGATAATTGGGGGTTCGAAAACTTCCTACGTCGTGACTACGGACGGAAAGGTGGCTGGTTTGTTAACTTGGGTCCTTCCTTCGTGTCTTCGTCGTTTTTATTACTCTTACAATGTTTATTTGCATTTTTATGGGCGACTCTATCTGAATAAGTTCAATTGCTTGTCGGATTAGTCGGCGCAACATTAATAGACCGCATTAACATTATACAACTGTGCTGTAACTATTATGAACAGTTTTGGACACGCTTTAGATGAAACAATTCGCATTCACAACATGGTCGATGTTTATTTGATGATTCGCTGTATTGAAGGCTTGTATCCAGCCTGCCGGTTGTTCTTGGGTAGAATTGCTTCAAATTAAATTAATTGATTTCGAGGTCTTTGGATGCGGCGACACCACCAGCGGCAGACTTGGTTTGGGTCCTCGTACCAGCAGCATAGCAAAACTGGCCCAGATAACCTTTCCCCACCCGATCAAGAAAGTTGCGGTCCACTCAGGTACCTTCCGTTAAGCTTGGTTGCAAAGAAATCAAAGTTTATACAGTTCAATCGTTTCTCTCGTGTAGGGGGAAAACACGCGATGGCGCTCACAACTGATGGGCGGGTGTATTCTTGGGGTGATGGCGAAGACGGGAAGTTGGGCCATGGGAGTCGTGCCGATTGCCTCACTCCCCGAAAGATCGAGGTAAATGAAGTTTGCTCGGGGATCGGTCGGTGGCTCGTCCCTCCCGAGGCTCGAACTCGTGTCGCGCGGTTATAAAGAGAACAGTGCATTGCATGATTGCGTTGTTTCAGACCTTCCCGGAGCGGCACATCAGCGACATCGCGTGTGGCAGCTCACACAGTGCCGCTATCGGTTCATCCGGGACCCTCTACACGTGGGGTCATGGGATCTATGGAAGGTTGGGACACGGAAACACCCACACTCTGCTCAAGCCCAAACCGGTACGTTCCTCCCAAGTTATCATCGTCTGCCAGCAAGTTGATTATCACCGCAGCCGTGAAATCATGTTGTTACCGACCACGGGCCCCAATAAATAAGAATTTTGAACAACGGAGAACCATCTGAATAATTCCTAAAAGTTTAATGTCGTGCCTCGTGTGGCGTCGATCTCCCGAGTTTTAAACAAGTTGCTTGGATCTCAGGTCCAAGCTTTGAGTGGTCAGCGCGTGCGGCAAGTCACGTGTGGAAGCAGAGACGCCCAGACTCTTTGCTTAACCGAATCTGGTCAAGTCTTTTCCTGGGGAGATGGAGACTTTGGAAAGTTAGGCCGAGGTGGGAGTGAGGGATGCTCTGTCCCTAAAGTTATCGAGCGGTTGAATGACCAGGACATCGTCAGAATCGGTGGGTGTTGGGCTGGTGGTCATTTGAAGGTCGCGGATCGCTCGATCAAACAGTATTGACGTGTTTACTTTGTCATAGAATGCGGGGCGCAGTTTTCCCTCGCCCTCTCCAAGTCCGGCCTCGTGTGGACCTGGGGGAAAGGCGATTATTACCGCCTCGGGCACGACTCTGATGCTCATGTTCGTCGCCCACAAGTAGTTGAAAAATTACGTGAATGGAAAATTGTGGACATTGCTGTTGGCGCCCTCCACTGCCTGGCTGTCACCGATACTGGATCTGTGAGTAGCCTGCCGCTAGTGTCTGCTTTCACATGTAAATTCTTGATGTTGCCAATTTTATTTTTAGGTGTATGCTTGGGGAGACAACGATCATGGTCAGCAAGGAAGTGGAAATACTTGCGTCAATAAAACCCCACAGCTAGTGAAGGGGTTAGATGGGGTGACCATCAACCGGGTCGCATGCGGGTCCAGTCACAGGTAAGGAAGGCCAAAAGTTCTTAGTGACCGGTAGTTGTATTTGATAGAAGTGATAGGATGCTGTGAACCTCGAGTGGTTGCTGTCATTCGATGACGCGAGCAGCTTTGCAAATGACGAACCAGTTTGTTAAGTTTTCAAAGCACTTCATAGCTCGCGGCTCATGCCTCCGATTCATTACAGCTTCGCGTGGACGCATCGCGATAACTCCTCCTTGCACCGGTTCGAACCTGTCAAGGAGGAACTCGCTGAAGTTTCCGCTACGTCACCGCGCCCGGAGACGAACCTGTCGGTGACGTCACAATCACGTGCCCCAGGCGTCGCTGCAAACGCGGCCAAGCAGAAGGAAGAGCTCGCCAAGGTTGTTTTATCTTCAGCCGCGTGCAATGAGGAAAGCACTTTGCAGACGCTGTTGCAAGCACAACAGGTATCTTCCTCTTTCATTGATGCCTCTGAGCTGCATGTGACTGCCGTGTAGTTGAACTGCGTCACGCGTAGTTTCTCCATTGTCTGTGGCTATTTTTATTATGAAGTGTTTAATTTCTTGGTTATTTTTGGACTTTTCATCACTTCTACGTGTCCCCTCACAAATTATGCTCGATGAAATTTTTTCTCTAGTTTTTGCATTTTTTATAATTAAAAATTGATCAAAGTGTGTTGTTTTTTGTCAATTCTGTTTGCGTTTTTTTTATTTTTATTTGATTTCAAATACAGTAGACCTCGGTTAATCCAGATTCGATTTGACAGACAAAATCATGCAAATTAGGCGAAGTCCGGATAATCAAAAGCTTTTTATTAAGAATTACCTACATCGGAAATCATTTGTTTTTTTAAGTTTTATCCGAGTTAAGCGAAATTCCGCGTTAACCGAATACGGATTAACCAAAGTCTATTGTAATTGACTATTTGATTAACTGGTTGTAAATTGTTAACTAAAGACAGCCAACCAAGTATGTCGTCTGCCATTGTGTCGACAAGTTACTTTTTATTATTATAGATTTGCGTGGCACGAGCATTGTTATGTCATTTGTTCACCTTATCGAATCTCAACTCCTCAACTAAAAGCTTCATGGACGAATCATCGAGCAATCATTCAACTCTGCTTGATGACGACACAATCAGCGGCATCGAAGTCCCGCCATCTATAGATGCTAAATCAACCCTTGCCCCGAGCTCGACCCACCTAGCCACCCATTCAGACGCGCTTACGGTCGCAGAGGACTTGGAAAGGTCGCGGTGCAACCCCGACAGCGACAGCCAGCGGCAAATCGAATCACCCCCCACCGAGCTCGACGATGACGAGTTCGTGGCCGCCCATATTAACCCCATACTCGGTGAGCAGCCCTGCCCCGCCCCCACTTGAACTGGTCAACAGATTTCTGATGTTTGTTTTAGATTTATTGAAGTTAGCGGTCGCCGACCACCTGCCCCCCCAATCCACGCACATCGTTCGCGGAGTGCTCTCTCACCTGGCCCTCCGTATGCCGAAGGTAGGCGCTAGTGGTCGCTCTTAGCACAGTTAGAAACCCAGAATTAATGTTGGTCACACTTCTCATTAACTTTCAAATCAGAGTCATTTATCCCGGATGTAGCATGAACATATAGCATCGTACAGGAACGCCTTCTACTTGCGCGACCATCATCATATCCGCTGCACACGAGTATCAGGTGTTGCTCGGTTCAGCAAGTTTTGTTGCTGATTTCTTTGTTCGTGTTTAAGCTGAAATTGAATTAGTTAAAAGCCACCGGCTGTCGTTTGACTAATTGTCGATCCAACCAGGTACTGGTGTCGGTGGTTGAGAGGTGTGGTGTCGAGCTGGAACATGTGGTCCATCATCTTAGTGTAAACGCTGATGATGGGCAGCCCGTGGTGCAGGAAAGTCCCCACCCCTACTCAGCTGATGTCTCACTGGATGGCCACGTTAAAATTACAGGTGGATGACTTTGCAAAACAATATTCAGATCAAAATTTTGACGCGATTGCCACTGATTAGAGCGTCACGAAAAGCTTATGGTTCCGATAAAATCGACTTTGTTTAAAGCGATATTAAAATTTTGTACCACAAAGAAGCTCTTTAAATATTCAGATGCTATACTGAGATTTTTTTTAAATTAATCTTTTATCCTTTTGTTCGCAGAAAAAGAAATTTTTTATTGGTTTTTTATACTTCAACTAAAAAAATTGTGGTCTTTAGATTGTGACGTTATTTGTGACGTGTTCAAATATGATTGGTATCCTTTTTTAGGATCTTCCGTTATCCGTGTCGTCTTTAATCGGTCATGTTCCACTGAACAGGACAAAGACACTCTCACACTGTTTGATGCGAACTCAAATAGAATATTCGCGACCTTGTCGGGACGGGACTGGCTTGTCTGGTCACAGCCAGTCATCATTCCCGCTTGTGAGTTTCGCTGGAAGTTCAAAGCTACTTCATCTGTCTGTGGGTGAGCGCCGTCATTGAATCGAATAATGCTTTGCTGTAATTAGGAAGTTAGTGAGCATGCGCTGCACAAACTCGCAGTGTGACCTCACAACGCAGAGTTTGTGACGTAGGTATGACGATTGTTTAGCTGGGGGTGGAAGTTCACTGCTTACCCGTGGACGTTCGTCTGTGATCGAGACGCGATGAGCCGGATGAGTGATCGACGTCTGATGCGCAATCCCTGCTTCCACTTTGCTGTCCAGCTTTTCCACGTTATCTCGTCCGTTTCGCGGTCACGTGATCAAGCGGCCGCAGCATGTCACCTGGTGGATCCCCTTGCGACGTGTCTACATTTTAAGGCTTTAAGTAAGTAGTTTGTTTGTTTTAGAGCTGGGCATTGGAGCCTCTTGCATTCTTGAACAAAACACAAGAAAATTGTTCTTGGCACATTATTACTGAAGGAAGCCTTTTTGCTTTCTGTAAAAAAACGGAGGCCCCCCCCACCATCATGACTTATTGTTGGTGGTTGAGGGGTGGTCGCGTGAATTGTTAGTTTCGTGCTGGAAGCGATCCCCCGATGTTGCGATGCGCGAGGTTCGTGGAATGAGAAGAACTTGTTGCAGGTGCCGAGCAGCTTGTGTGGGTGCTTCAGCAGCTGCGGTGGCTGGCCGTGAACCTCTCCCCGCAAACTGGTGTCCCGGATGATCAACCGTGTTTCTTCTCCGATAAATCGGTTCAGAAATTAAGTTAGTGCGAAATGTTGCTTGATATTATGCTTGCGAGATAGCGGCGTTGTTGTTCTTACAGTGTTTCTTAACATGCTGGAAAAACAGCTGGAGTACGAAGAACCGCTGATCAGGACTGGAAAGCGACTCTTTCACAGCCCGTTCATGACGGTGGGTGGTGGATGCAGCTTGTGATCTTGTATTTACACTTTTCTTGCAGGAACTGGCTGCTCTTTGTTGCGATCTGCATCTGGACGAAGATGTCGGCAACGAGCAGAGCTTGGCTTCATTCAAGAAATACTGCCTCTCCCATCGCGTGGTGCTAGCCATCACCGAGAGGAAGCCTTTCCCCTCGCTATTTCTTGAGGTTTGTTTGCACCTTTGTTTGTTCAAAGAGACCTCTGTACCAAAACAGCCAATTAACAGCTGTAAAAACTGACTCGGCATGTTACACATTAATCTGCGCCCGCTTCAACAACTAAATTACACGCACTACATTAATTTTATGTCAGTTGTCAAATTGCGAGCTGAGTGATGATCACTGCACTGTTTCTCTGAGTGATTTCTTTTTCTCTTGTAAAAAGACACTTCACGACAAATTCCTCAACAGAGCCTCTCTGCTCACCTGCAGTAAAGTTTGAATGTGAGATGTTTGTAGAAAGTGAATAGCAAGATTGAGGAGTTTGATGATGTGATCGGTTCTAAGCATGAAGACAACCAACTGTTCACCATTGAAATAGATGAACAACTTGTTCAGTGGATTAACAAGTTAGTTTCGTTTCTCGTTCGAACTTATTTTTGAGAAATATTTCCAACTAATTAATTGTTAAAAACAGATTTGAACAAATTTAAGTCAAGATTTTATAGGATCGATTTTTGTCCAAAAGCCGTGGTTTGATGTGAAAGAAAGCATGATGCCGACAACGATACAGTTGTATCTTCTCAGGCTTCGTAAAAGACTTTAGAGATTACTTTATTATGTTAATCTGATTATTTTATTATTTAAACATTCTTGTCAACTTGTTACGAACCGAAAACTTAATTTATTTAGACGACCTGAAGACTGGACACTGTCCTGGGTGGGCAATGGAACCATATTTGGTTGGGGTCACAACCATCGGGGTCAATTAGGCGGTCCAGAAGGAGCGAAAATCAAATTTCCCGTTCCATGCAGTAATCTGGCCGCCCTGAAGCCGATCCAAGTTGTTGGGGGAGAGCAGACTTTGTTTGCTGTCTCTTTTGACGGGAAGGTGGGCTACTTGCTAACTTGTGTGTGATGAAGAGTCATAAGCACTGTGACTTTAATATTGGGTGCCTCGTGCTTTTGTTACTATGGTGATGGTAAATTATGAGGTAGGCAACACCACAGACATATTATATTTTTGACGTTTATTGTTTACGTTTCGAGTCAGGGGGTAATGTGAAGTGTTATTTGGGTTAATAGATTGTGTTTTGTTATAGATATACGCGACTGGGTACGGAGCGGGGGGGCGTCTTGGATTGGGGAGCAATGAGTCGGTATCTGTCCCCACCATGATCGAATCCTTACAACATGTCCGCATCGCAAAGGTGAGCCGTCTTGATGGCGACACCAAGTGTTCCAGTTTTATCTTGGAATTACGTTCAGGTTTCAGTCAATGCTGGGGGCAAACATGTTCTCGCACTTTCTCATGACGGGGAGGTATACAGTTGGGGCGAAGGAGTTGACGGAAAGTTGGGCCACGGAAACAGGACGTAAGTTGGAGTTTTTCGTTTCCTTTCTGCGGATTTTTTTCCTAGTTAGCTGTTGAAGTTTCGAAATCCCTTTCATTAACCTGCTCTCTTGCAGCATTTAAATGGGCGTAAATAGACTGTTGGTAATGTGTTAACTGCGACAAGCGATTGTGTCGGTCAAATCTTGGTGCTGTTGATCTTCATTTTCTGATTACACAAACTCGATATCTCGTGTTGTTTTGTAGTTCTCTTGACCACCCGCGAGTTCTTGATGGTCTAAGAGGCCACCATGTGGTGGAAATTGCTGCAGGGGGTTCACACAGCGCTGCATGTACCTCACTGGGTCATTTGTACACATGGGGAAAGGGCCGGTACGGAAGACTCGGCCATAAAGACAACGAAGATCAATTGAAACCTAAATTGGTTAGTTCATGGCAGTTTAATGCCTCGTGCATGTCTTTCACGTGACCATTTGGTTGAATGTGATTGGCTGCGAACATGATTTTGCAGGTGGAGACGCTGATTGGATATTACGTGTTCGCTGTTGTGTGCGGTAGCGGGGATGCTCAAACTCTCTGCATTTCCGGTTCACACGGTGTTCCTAACGTGGTGTGGTCATGGGGGGATGGGGATTATGGCAAGTTGGGACGTGGGGGCAGTGACGGGTAAGACCATGCAGACACCTCGTACTTGTATCAATCGCAATTAATTTAGTGTTGTCGGAAAATAATATTGTCCGTGCATAAGTTGTGCATACAAATCAACATTGTGATTAACACTTAATAAGAGGAGTTAGTGTGTTCGGAAGGTTGAGTTGATAGAAAGTTCTACAAAAATTCAGTTGTCGACTCGCATTAATTTATAGATGATGATGAGATTCAGGGGGTTCACCCCAATGTCATGACCTTCAGCGAACCTCTTCCTAATTTAACTTAATCTTTGTATAACGAGGACCCTGTTGTTAGTTCTATACAATGAGAACCTATTAAAAATTAATGCCGTTATTGTTTGTAGATGCAAACTTCCCATGGTCATCGACAGTCTTGTTGGGAAGGATGTGGTCAGGATTGCTTGCGGGAGCCAATTCTCATTGGCCCTGACGAGGTCCGGCCGCATTTACACGTGGTGAGTTTTAGGGTTTGGTTTCAGTTCCGGTGGATCGAAAAGTGAACTCCATATTTGTAGGGGGAAGGGTGATTACTATCGACTGGGACACGGATCAGATGAACACGTGCGGAAGCCCAAGCTGGTGGAGGCGCTCAGGGACGTGAAGATCCGAAACGTATCCGTCGGATCCTTACACTGCATCGCTTGCACGGATGAAGGGGAGGTCTACACGTGGGGGGACAACGACGAGGGTCAAGTGAGTTTGTTGCTAGGAGCCAGTGTCGTGAAACGTTTGAGTTTATTTGACCGCAATCAGCAGTTTAGTGTCAAGTTGAGCCACAAGCTATGTTTCCTGGTTGTAGTTATGCAGACATCAGCATGGTGACCTTGATCATCGACAGTTATCATAGTCCACCATCTATAGCGACACCTCATTTTGTTTATATCGGTTGCCTTTACAGATTGGTGATGGCTCCACTCAAGCAGCTCACCTCCCCCATCTAGTGGCCCCATTACAGGGACATCGTATATCAATGGTGGCGTGCGGCTCTGCCCACACAGTGGCCTGGTCAATCCCCAACAGTCAGTTTGATAAGAAATCATCGAAGCGCACCAAAGCTGTTTTGCCGGCACAAGTCCCGCTGGAGTACAACCTGCTGCAATGCTTTGACATGGAAATCCTCAGGAACCGGCTTCTGCTGCTGAATCAATTTTCAGGTGTTTGACCCGAGGTTGATCGTGGTTAAAACGGCGATATAAATTTGTCTTTATGACGTCAGATTTATTCTTATCGACGATGGTCTTCTTTTCGTTGCAAGAAAAAAGAGAAGGACTTGATCTCGATCGTCTGCGCGCTCTTCTGCTGACGTCAGATAAAGAGTGCGCGTTTAAAAAGTCTGTCCAGTCGAGCATGGTCCGTGACAAGCAGCATGGACCCACCATCGAGCTGAATAGAATCCAGGTCAGTTGCAGGAGCTTCATCTCCCTTGAGTAGGTTCGCGTTGATTTACGTCACACTCAGTCGTCTATGACGTGTGACTTCCAATGTTTCAGGCAGCATCCTCTGCTCGCTTCCAATTTTCTGCTTGTTCATAATAAAACAAACAAATAAAATCCAATAAAATAAACTTATGCTATCCATGTTTGTTTTAAATTTTAATTAAGAATTTAAGAATTTTTTTCATTTTTTCTGATTGGGTAACACACTGGTTTATGACATCTATGAATGGATTCAATATTTCGCTTATCCATTGAAAGGATCGTCTTGATAATAAATGTTTTTATTTGAAAGTTGCTTGCTTTTCTTAGTTTCCGCTTCATAAGTAATAATTGACCCTGTAGCAAAGTTACCATCATTGTCCTAAATTTTTCATTGAACGAACTAAACACGCCAGCAGAATAACAAGCACCCCACTTTCTAATGATCAAGTTTTGAATTAGACATCCTGGTTTTCTCGAAGCCATACTATTGTTACGTCACATAGATTGCAACGCATAATAAGCTTGTAATCAAAGCGTAAAGACGTGATTTTTTAAAAAATAATAAAAATGTTTTTCCTCCTTACTTGATTTATGGTGAAGATAGAGCATTACAATGTATTATCCATTGAAAAGAAAATTTTCTAATTTGTTTAACACTAAAACTAACACTTTATGGCTTCTATTTTTTTTAGTTGCAACAAAAGCATGGTTTTGGATTCTCCTAAATGTTTATATCCTTTTTAGGGTATCGAAGCATCAATATTTGTAAAAATGTTTACACAATAATGCTGCAAATTTTTGATTTGTATCTTAAGCCGATTGTGTTTTAAAAAAGTAGACACCATGATAATGTACAATTGTTGAGACATGTAAGATTTTAATGGTTACCGTCAATAAATAAATAAAAAGCGTTTTATTGCGAAGGCAAGACAACACAAAGACGGCATCTCTTCCTCTGGCAGATTGGATCCTTCCAAAACAGTGTTCGGGCAAGTATTTGCAAAGATGGACAGTTTGCTGCCACACTATGTTCTACTACCTCACAGGGTTTGGAAGGTTAAGTTTACTGGTGAGCAAGAGTAAAATTGAACGATAGATTCATTTAAAATTGATAATTCGCTGCCCTTTTTTTCACCCTTTTATTTACGTTCGATTTTATATATTTAATTGTTTACCTATTGGCCTTCACAAACTTTTTAAAAATATTTTCAAATTGTTTTTGGCTGGTGTGCCCGAAAAGTATTTGGCAACTACAGTACTTATCGTATATCACTGGTTATATGCTTTAAGTGAAGTTGGATTTAATCTCTGGACTGTGTTTGATTGATTTTTAAATGGTGTTTGATCGATTTTTGGTTAATGTTTGATCAATCTTTCAGTGTTTGATTGATCTTTCAGTGAAATTGGTTGGTTTGTTTGTTCCAGGTGAGTCGGTGGACGATTGTGGGGGCGGTTACAATGAGTCCATCGCCGAGATGTGCGACGAACTTCAAAATGGAGCGCTGCCTTTGCTCGTTACGACACCTAACGGCAGAGATGAGTCGGGAACAAACAGGGACTGCCTGGTTTTGAACCCCGACGATCAAACTGATAACGTGTTGAGAATGTTTAAATTTTTAGGTGGGTAAAAAATAGTGTTTGATTTCTTTTTGGCCGATTTTTCCTAAGTAAATTTCACACGAAACTTTATTGCATTTCGTGATTATATTCTTCCTGCATCATTATCGACATCGATCACATAGAAGCGTGATCTTGTCATGTGATTTGCAGGGATATTGATCGGCATCGCGATGAGGACCGGAAACCCGCTGAGTTTGAATCTGGCGGAACCGATGTGGAAGTTGCTGGTGGGACTCGAGTTGAAGTTGCAGGACATGAACGAGATTGACAAGGTTTGTGGTCCGTGTGTCGGAGCCGACGCTTTCACACGAGCTGCTTCATGTTCGCAGCACTTTATACCGAAGTCGCTCTACATCCGCAATATGAGCGCCGCGGACCTGGATGCCATGCAGCTCCCCTTCCGTGTCGTCTCCGTCTCCGGAAAGGTTAGCGTCTCCTGATTCCGTACGTACGAGGTAGTAATGAGGATGTTTGAGCAGGAAACGGATGTCGGATCCGGAACGACGGTGGATGTGAGCAACAGAGCGGAATACATCTCGCTTTCGGTCCAGCACAGGTCGGGTTGACGTTGCGTCGTGTGCAGTGCGTACGCTGACGTGTCGTGTTTAGATTGCACGAGTTCGATCAAGTGGGCGCCGCTGTGAGGGAGGGCATGAGACTCGTCCTCCCCGTTCCTCTACTCAATCTGTTCACCGCGAAAGAGCTTGAAACTATGGTCGGTTGTGACGTCATTGTCCGCTGTGGTTTGTTTTGCTGACGTAACGTCATGTTTTTGATTGACAGGTTTGCGGCAGCCCGGATGTTTCCATCAACCTCCTCAAATCAGTGGCCACGCTCAAAGGAGTCTCGTCCACCGACGATTTGGCCACGTGGTTTTGGGAAGTCCTGGCTTCTTTCTCCCCCGAGGAACGTTCTTTATTCCTCCGCTTCGTGTGGGGGCGCACGCGACTCCCGCGGACCATCGCCGACTTTCGGGGCCGCGATTTCGTCATTCAGGTTCGCGTCGATCGGCTGTTATTGGTTGATGACGTAGCTTGTGGATTGTGCGTCTCTTTGCAGGTGCAAGACAAATACAACCCCCCTGACCATTACCTGCCGGAGTCGTATACCTGCTTCTTCATGCTGAAACTACCGCGCTACAGCAGCAAGGTTGGTATGTTTGGTGAACTTCTTCAAAGATTCGGCCCACGTTACATCGCCTGATCAATTTCGCAATCACCTAACCGCTGGTTCAAATCCCGGCGTTGCTCAGTTGTGCTTTGTTGCAGCGTATCCTGGAGGAGAAGCTCAAGTATGCGATCCACTTTTGCAAATCGATCGACACCGACGACTACGCTCGCATCGATCTCCGCGAGGCTCAGCTCGACGACGAAATTGCCGCTGACGTCATCATGTCGATGACTTCACGCGCTGGGCAAGCGGCTCAGCAGCGACGCAACGTGGCATGTCGTTTGTTGTTAGGGGGTGGGGCAACAGAATTGGGTCAGGATGGAATCTTAAGCTTTGCGGCACAAATCCGTGGTAACGATTCTGACTCCGATCGCTCCTAATTCAACTCCGTCAAATCTTTGGTTCCGCAAAGCTTATTTTTGTTACGTCATTTATTGTTTATTTGGTATCATCAACTCTAGCTGTCTTGTGAAAGATTTTGAACCGAGCGCTGGTGGTTTCGCGTAGTCTATTGTAAAATGCTTGTCTTTTAAATGTTCAAATTATTCACGTCGCTAAGCTCATTCAGTAATAAACACTGTGAATGGTACAACGTCGTTTGCTTCGATGTTGGAAGGGTTTTCGGTGGAAAAGCTTTTTAATTTGGAAGCTATAAAAGTTTGTCATTTTCCGTATTTTTAATTAAAAAATATAGCAAATTTTCTTTTGTACGTTGTCTTTAAAGAAACTTGAATGGACCAATGTCAGAGTAGCTCTGCAAAGCGTTGTGTCATCTGCACCCCAGCATGATCCTGTCAGTAACCTTCGTAGCCCAATGCGTGTTTGTAGTTTTTTGTGCAGTGACATTAGGTATCGGCGAAACGCAGTGACTTATTTAACTTCATGCTGAGATAAGTTGTTTTGGAAGTATAGGGCAGAAAGTGTTTTGGCAGCAGTGAGATGAGCTCGCATTTGGCCTCCTTGTAAAGATAAAAGGCTGCAATCACTGTTTTGTTTACACTGAGCTTTAGCTGAGATGAAATGAAAGAATAGAGTTGCCATACCCAGGTTGGGTGACAACTTTGTGCTTTTCTAGTCTTAGTGCGAAATTACCCAATCATTAGCATATGCAAACTTTTTGGCTGTTATTTTGGGAAGATCAGGAGTATAAATGTAAAGTAAGAGGAGTGCCAAGGCTGTATCTCAGACGTCGTAACCTGTTGTTTCGGATAAAACTGCGATAGATTGGATGGATTAGGATAAAACTGCGGTTTTAAACAATTTCCTTGATTAAAAAATTGTGTTTTTGTTCGGCAGTAGACAAAAAACTTTCAGGTGAGGCCATGTTACCATAAAGTATTGTAGGCTACTGTTAAATCATGCACAAACACACCACCTGCTGTTTTCTCAACTGAGAAGCTGTCCTCAATTTTTGGAGCCAGGAGAGCAACTTGGTCTATGATTGATTTCTGGTATCAAAGAGGCCCGAAGGTTCGATTAATCAATTTAAGATTTTGAAAAGAATGTGCAATTTAGATCTTGTGGTAGCTTTATCAATTATAGGATGGCAAATGGCAACCATCAGTGTTCTTCAGATTTTCGGAAGCTTGAATGAAAAATTTAAAATAAAATCTGGGTCTGATGCTTTTACGGACTAGCATTGTGATGGGCCAATTTTTTAAGGTAAAGTCTCAAGCAATGATTTAGCCAGGAGGTGTAAAATTTCTCAAGAGTTCAGCTACCTCCTTGGGATTACGCAATAACAAAAAAGTACCGTCGGTTACTCGTCAAAAAATAATCTCCGTCTGAGCTTGTGCAGCTGTAACCCCAGTCTGGGTGCTGCCCATAGGCCTTTTTCCAGCCACCTAGTGGACACGGCAACCGTTGCTAAGCTTTATTTGGTTTGTTTTAACCCGAATTATCCCAATGACTACATTTGTAGTCATTATTTCAAATGCATTTTCTAACTAAAAATAACTGCTTTTTTATTATTTTAGATTATGAATAGCTTTGAGATATAAAATGCAGTTTTACTTTTCGTACAAGTTTCTTCTTGTAACACATTATTATTTAGTTGTTAATAAAAAATTCAGAAAGTTTTCTCTATTTTTTCTACCCTTGGGTTAATATGGGTTAACACCGAAGTCATAAAGTGGATAGCTTATTTCGGTTATTTATATTTGAGTTGGGAGTAGTGATGGGATTCAGGGGGTTCGCACGGGCTCACGTCAACCGGTTCTTGAAATTTTACCACTTTCAGCAAACCCGCTTTTAATTTAACATAATTTATGTCTCACTATATCTCCGCATAATAAGGAAATCTATTGTTAGTGCGTTCTATAAAAAAAAGGAACTGTTTTTCAAATTTTAAATCTCAACACTGGTTGGTAGTATAAAATTAGTTTAAATTTTTTAATCTGTTAGCTAAGTAATGAAAACTAATTTCTTGCACTTATTAAGTTAAACTTTGCTTGTAATCAGATAATGAAGTTTTTTAATTTTTCTAAACATCTTTTACACTGTAGCTCGGGGTAATTTTGCTTTTAAAATTTTAAGTCCAAAGTTACATAGCATGAATTAGAACCAAAATATTTAGCGTAAATTTTAAAACCAAATAACTCCTTTTGGGTGTTGACCCTTTTGGTCACGGAGTTTGTTTCTCCCACCCATGATTATGCAACATTTTTTTTATATGGCTCGGATGTGTATATTTTATTGTGATACAGTACTTTTACTACCTTTTGCGCTTATGGATACACTTTTTTTTTAAATTTATCTTAATTGTTTCCTTTTTTCCAATTAACTTAGCTACTTCGTTTTAAAGGTTCGGCGACCACGCACAATTGACGTCGTGCGTGTAATAACGTATATCGTTTAGCCGCTGTTTCCTATGTCGCAATCAGTTTGTCAATAAGAACTTCGAAACGTAATACCTTGATTGCAAATAAAATTGAATTGAACTGAAAACTAGGTAGACGACCAAATTATTTAGTTACTAAATTATGGTAAGCAGATTTTGTTCATTTAATTTACAAATATTAACGATTTATGCGTCTGTGTTAACATTTTTTGAAAAAAATATGTAAAATAATTACATTCTTGTTTCAAACAGCATAGTTGCATCTGGTTTGTTTCTAGTGCTTGTGTGTTCTTGTAACTTTCGTATCTTCTATCTTATTCAAGTAAATTTGCATGACATGAAGAATTTCAGTTAATTTTTTTGTTAATGTATTCTGACAGTTCTTCCATTCAATTACTTGGGAAAAATAAACTTATGACAAATATTTGCTCATTGACTTTTCATTAAGTGTAGGTCTATTGGCCTACATCTTCTACAGTTACTAGCTCAAGTTAATGAAAAGAATAATACTTCTGAAATAATTGTTTTGGTATCATATTTTTGTATTTTTGAATAATTTGGTTTTTGCAGTAAGTACCATTTTAAATTGATTACTATAATGGAAGTATTCAAGTTCTTATAAACTTGATCCTAATTACTATTTTTCCTCCTCGCGGGGCAATGGCGACCAGGCGGCTTTTATGCGCCTGCTTCATTTTTTTTCACCGAGCCAAAACTGATTAGGCTGCCAAGACGAAGTTTGAGCGGGAGCAATGCCAACCACGGCCGCCGTCAAAACAAAGCAGCCACGCTGCCTGACTTCAAATTCACTTTTCCGTCTGCAGTTTTTTGTTTTTAACACTTCTGATTGAGCTCATAAGCTACATTAACAAATACCATCTCTATACAACCACACTTTGCTTCTAATATTTTTCCTACTTTAGACCAATACAGCAATTGTAATGAGTAAGTTAATCTAAAATAAAACACGGCCTGAAAAACATTAGTAACACCAAGACAACACAAAGTTAGTTGGATGGATGGTGAGTTTGAGATGATTTATTTCACTCGTTTTTCCAAGCGGTAATCAATTTTGTCAAATCTAATAGCTTAGAAATGAAAATTTTGAACGTCTGATATAAAGCTCAGCACCCATACATTTCAACAAAAGCATCTCGTCATAAGGGTAATAAAACATTTTCAAAATGCCTAAACTAAAAGTATCAACCTAAAATGCCTAAACTAAAGAATCAACCAAGGGTAATAGAACATTTTCAAAATGCCTTAATTGGTTGACCAACAAAAATATTATAAGTAGGTCAAATGAATCTTGTTAACTATGTCGTTTGGAAATCGATCAGATTTTAGAGGAGCATTGATTTAATGCTCGGAGCAAATCCTATTCAACATGGAAGGAACCAGCATTGCGTCTCGTAAACAAGAAACAAATACTGAACATCTTACGCACATCAACACAATACAGACCCAGTACAAAAGTTGTTATTACAAAATATTAAAAAAATTTGTTGTTAATTTTTTGACACCATAAGAACTTTTACAAAAGCAAACACAAAAAGCAAAAAATACTTATCAATTGGCTGCATGTAAATTTTTGTTTAGTTAGAATTCGGAGCGGGTAAAAACAAGTAGAACTTTCACTTGATAAATTGAGCGAAGACGATACAATAAATGCGGATACAAAAGCAAAACTACTTTTGCTTATAAAAACAATGACATCTTGATGTGAAACAAACTTCGTGATGCTAATTTTAAAAACCCAGATTTTGACGATATAAATTTCCCAAAATGCATGATCGTGCAATAAGCTCGACTAATTGGTAAAAAAAGCACTCGTATAATGTTGTAAAAAAAAAAAACAGAAACAAACATCACAGCGGCAGGACGGTAGCAGCATGGGAGAAAATAACTTAAGTCGACAAACAAAAGCAGCAAGCACACATACAGTAGAGACAACGAGGTTCGTACCTATGTTCATAGTACGGAGATGAAAACTTAAATGTCAACATTGCATGGGATAAAGCGTAAACAGTACAACGTGGAACAGATGGAACCCTCCACTTCTGCTTTCAAAGCCAACCTAAGGCTGGCGGGAAGTGGGAAGTTTACAAATCCATTCTGAGGGCCCCATTGAGCTCGGGGCAATCCTCGTCATCCTCTTCATAGCGCATGAAGGACATTTCAGACTCAGCCACGGCATCGTTTCTTTGCTTTGAAAATACATCTTTAACCTGAATGGGAACACCTTGGTGCCAGAAGCGACGCTTCCTCATTGATCTCACGACATAAACAAAACCAACAACTGCAACAAAAATGGGCGAACTCTCAATGAGTGACGTTTCCTTGTTACACAAGGTGTTGATCTTGCCAACTGATTACTCACCACAGATGACGACGACGACAAGCGACGCAAGGACAACGCTGACGACTGTACCGTTCACTTTTAACAAAGGAGTGGACGTGGGGGGGACATATGGAGGGATAGATTCTCCTGAAACATTCAAAAGATTCATTAGATTCAATCTAGAGTTAATTTTTTTCACAAAATAATCGAGCAACAAAAAATGTGATTGGCGTGTAATAAAATCTGAGATGGTTGACTGCCAAACTAAGCGTCTTCAGAGGAGACCCGGATAAATGTTCTGCATAAACACGGTCAAGTACATTTTGGAGGCGCGTTTTTGGTCTCAATCTTTTGGTAAGGCAATTTGGCGCTTATTCGCATGTTAGCCGAACTCCAAATTAACCCAAAACTTGGCTCTAAATAACTCCAACTTAATACGAACAAACAGAACTCGCATGAAACCAATAAAAATTCAGTGCAATCCGAACCCATGACCGACAGCAAAGCTCCCACTTTGCAGGAGGATAACCATTGGATAGCACGAGTGATTTTTTACGGTCTAGTTGTATTGCTCTAAAATCAGGGAGATCCCCCGATAGCAGCCCACCCTTCTAATAATTTCGCGTCCGTATCTTTGCCAAGGATGTAAAAGGCGTAAGCTACGGTAAAAATAATACCAATAGCACAAACAAATATTTACTCGACAGGTCTTTGTTTAAAGCACTCTTCCTTGCTTTATCGAAAGTCATGGCAACCTAAAAAAAACCTCAATATTATACATTTAAAATTATGGTCGTTGGGTTTTTGACAAGTTGGCTTTTTCAGATGATTTTTTTCGCTCAGCAATTCTGTATAAATTAACTTTAAATTACAACTTAGTAAAAAGTTCGGACGCCGATGCCAACAAATTTCCGAAAGCAAGCTTGAAGCAATCGCTTTTTGCTATTTAGTCAAAATTATTGGATCGGCTTCTTGCCCTTTCGGAATAAGTTAAAATTTCTTGCAACAATCGACCAAGCCGCGCACGCACGAGCAACTTCTCGCATGAGCAGGATGGGAGTCGGCTCGGCACAACGTGTTCTTCTTCGCGGACATCGGATGTCCTGTGACCAAATTATATTATGGCAAAAATAAAAAGTTATTGAAATTAAAAACCAAATGTAAAATAATAAGGAGGCTATAAGTAGAATACATTTGCTTTATGAAGTCAATGGCAGACCAAAAAATCGCAGACAATATACCTTTTGAGGGCGTTCGTTTTAAGTATTTATAAAGTAAAATTTGAAACAAGGTCTTGACATAACTTTGATAAAAATAGGAATTGAACATGACCATGACGGTTACGGCAGCAATTGAACCGGTGCTTCGTGCTTTTCTACTTCAGTCCAACAATTCAACTAAGGAAACAGCATGTCGATTTTTGTAGAAATCAATTCATTATCTTATCACAGTGTTTCGACTTATTGGGAGTGACAAATGAATTTAATACGCCAGTAAAAAACCACACATAAAAACATTGATTATTAACAGATGACACGTGATCTAACACGTAAATAAAACAGCTTTAAAGATATTATGAACGTAAAGGCCCGTTTCCATTATGAACGTGGAATGGAGTAGTCTTTGCTTTAGTAATTTTCTTACTTCTTTCCGCGCTTAAGCGCCAAATGAAGCAAAAAAATTAATATAAAAAATACTTCATTCCACGTTTGTAAAAACGGGCCGTAATCCTTGCGACACTCATTTATGCAAATTCAAAAAACGCTCACTCGAGTGTTTGGATTCGAACCAGTAAAATTCAAAGTTAAACATTTCTCATCTGAGGGTGTTACTACGTAATCATGTGGACCATATATGTTTTCACAAAAATGCGTCGAATTTGGAAACAGGTTTTCAAATGTCTGACAAGTCGTGCCGTTGGGACAGCGATTACCTAAAAATGAAGTAAAAAGATTAAATCATATAGAAGAGTTGAAGAATTTGATTACATCTAATTTAAAGCGCACATTTGTTAAATATAAGAAATTTATAATCAAATTCTAAAACATTTTGCTTATCACAAAATTTTATGTTGCATCTAAAATTTTATTTGCTACAGAGTTAAAAACAATATTGAACACGCATCGCAAAACGCAGATATTGTGCAGATACAAAATTCCACATTATTTCTTTGAACGATAAAGATCAAGTAGGGCAACTGTAATAGCAATTTTCTTACATCTTTGGCATATACCGACTTCTTGTAATATCGAATTTATCTCACAGTGCAAGGCTCGCACCATTTGGCGACATTACTTGGTTAGATAGTACAAACGAAGATATAAGCAGAGGAGATTCTTCAAACGAAGATATAAGCAGAGATGATGGATTCTTTAACTAACGCTTCGACGAATATAAAATTTTTTAGCATTAGCTGATTGCAACTTTGTTGTTATGACTAATCTTGCGAAGAAATCACCATATTGACTGGGGTGGTATAGTGGAATTACGTAAACACTGTCCCTAGATTATTTTGTAAAGTATTTTCACTTGCTCTTTGATATAATTTAATATCGTGAACGTCACTGCTGGGCACGAGATAACTTCAGCCATCAACAAGAAAATCCTCCACAATTAAAAGCAAAATTTTTATTTATTTTATTTCTGGGACCAGTAAACAGCACTAGTATTCGTCAGGAAGGGCATCGTAATATGAAGTGCTCATGCCAAATCAGTGCAGATAGAAATTTAAAGCGATTTGCTGTGGTGACTCCTTCATCGGGGAAAAACCGAAAGTTTGGTCATTGATTAAAATTGTAACTCAGCAAATAAAAACAAATATTATTCGCCTTAATTAGAGGTCATTAATCAAATGTGAAGCGCCGAATTCTCGTGGCCCCGTACACGACACGTATAAAGTGGTTATCTATTAAATTCTTCGGGCCTACTTTTAGAGATGGCCTAACTCTACTAGATATTTTCAAATTTTCGTTCAAACTTAGTAAAACGACTACATTATGAAACTGCTGGTAAAGGAAATATTTAAAAAGTTTTAATGACAAGCGCCATAAACTTCTATCAAAGTCCAATTGCAAATCCAAAAAGAAGGTAACAACCATCGTGCCATTTTGGCCCAGATGGTAGGTGCTTTCTCGCAGCCTGGGCCGTAAGTCTGTTCATTGCTGTTAAAAATGACAGACCGAAACCGAACCTACCAAAATGAAAGGGTATCCACCCATTCCGATGTTCAGTGTGGGTCTGCTAATCGGCAAACGTCCTTTTCAGGACGGGGCAATGCCAGGATAAAACTGCCCTTTTCAGGGCACATTGCCAACAAGTTCTGAAGACCCACTATTCTTCAGCTGAACATCGAAGGCCTCACTGCAAGCAAGATGAACGTTCTTCATCACCTCGCTATGCAGTTTGAGGCACTCGTCATCCTACTGCAGGAGACCCACTGCACTGATGCAGAGAAGTTGGTACTTCCAAACTACCAACTAGCTGGGTCTTCTTTAAGCAGGAAGCATGGCCTTGCCACGTTTGTCCACGAGCGACTGAGATACCCGGTTTTGGACCAATCTCCAGTGACATCGGAGATCGGTCCGAAGGTCCGAGGCAGTTCGGAGCATTGACTTCTCACACTCTAGTAGAAAAGCGTGGAGTATTTTGAACAATCTTACTGGTAGGTCACGACACTCTCCTCGTCACTGTCCCGTTTCAACCAATGCTATTGCATCTCAGCTGGTTAGAAGTAGGAAATACGAGGCTGTTGATCGCAAGTCATCTCGACTTGTCTCTCAAGAAGTGTCTGACCTTTGGAGGGCCACAACACCAGACGCAGTAAATATCTCTGACAATTTTTCACAGAGAGAATTTGCTGCTGCCCTTCAACATTTAAAACCATGTAAAGCTCCGGGACGTGATCCCATCTGCTCAGAGCTTATACTCCATGCTGGAGCTGCTTTGAAGTCCTGGTTACGTGGCTTCCTCTCTTCCTGTTTGCGCCGACTCAAAATTCTCAAGATCTGGAGAAGAGCGCTTGTGGTCGCAATCCCAAAACCAGCAAAGCCCGTGGGGGACCCAAAGAGTTATCGACCGATATCTCTGCTCTGTGTCCCCTACAAGATCCTCGAGAGGCTTATCTACGCCCGCGTTAAACCATTAATTGATCCACTGCTCCCTAAAGAGCAGGCTGGGTTTCGACGCGGGAAGTCAACCGTAGATCAAGTTGTTCTGCTAACCCAGAACATCGAGGATTCTTTTGAGGCTAAAAAGAAGGCCGGTGCCGTATTTATCGATCTGACAGCTGCAGAGAGTTTTTCCAAATAAGCACATGGTTAATACGATTATGGAGCTTGTCCGAAATCGAAGTTTCACCCTTACCACCGGTGACAGCAAGCAAAGCAGGCTATGCCGTCTTAAAAACGGTGTTCCTCAGGGATCGGTTTTGGCTCCCCTCCTATTTAACATCTATACGTACGATCTTCCTTTCATGATTTCCAGAAAGTTTGCTTATGCTGATGATCTAGCATTGTTGCACTCTTCTGGAAACTGGAAGGACTTGGAGGGGACTTTAAGCCAAGACATGTCCACACTTTCAGCGTATCTGCAGACTTGGGAGGTTGAAGCTCAGTCACACTAAGACGGTGACGGCATCCTTTCACTTAAATAACCGAGAGGCCAAACGTGAGCTAAAGGTCTACAACAACGGTAGACTTTTACCGTTCTGTCCAACCTCTACTTGGGGTAAAACTGGACAGACCGCTCACGTTTCGTCACCATTTAGTGGCATTGCGCAAAAAACTATTCTCGCGCGTCACACTGTTGAGGCGACTCATGTGCTCGGGATGGGGTGCCGGTGCTAAAACACTACGCATAGCCACATTATCTCTAGTCTACTCAACAGCTGAGTACTGTGCGCCAGTCTGGTGCCGAAGTGCTCATACTTGCCTCATTGACAGTGTCTTGAACGACGCCTTGCGTATAGTTACTGGATGCCTGCGTCCCACTCCAACGGACCACCTACCTGTACTCTCAGGCATTAAGCCAGCTGAGCTTCGCCGAATGGCAGCGACACTCTCCTTGGCTCACCGTGGATCTCTGGACCCCGATCATATTTTGCATGGCCTTTTAAAGTGGGTTCTCAGATACTCGTCAAGTGAGACTAAGATCCAGACGCCCGTTTGTGCCAGGTGCGCGGAATCTTTTGGACAACCTTGCCAGACTTGGCATCTGCGCTTCTGAATGGACAAATTGCAAATGGAAAACGGAATATTGTAAAAATGCTTTCAGGCTCCGTGCTTTTGTGCCCGAGACCGGTGCCAGGCCTGTTAGGATGGGCTTACCCCGAGTAGCTTGGGTTAAGCTCAACCGCCTGCAGACTGGTGTTGGGCGATTCCATTCGTCCATGCACAAATGGGGTCTCGCTCCTTCACCGAATTGCGAGTGTGGCGCCTCTGAGCAAACCGCAGACCATGTTTTAACAGCGTGCCCTATACATCGGGCACTACATGGAGCACGAAGTCTGACGGTTTTGGATGACGAAACTCGATGCTGGCTTACTAACACCACTGCCAGCATCTGATTCAGGCAGTGCAGCAGTCTTGGGTAAAGGATAAACCCTCAGCCCCAGTCCTGTTTGTGTCTGACCCGAGGTGGATACCTTCAAATGACGACGACGATCGTGCCATTTAATAATTGAGAAGTAATGTTCCAAGACATGATTAGTTTGTGTACATTGAAGTTGCTAAACTAATCAAAGACGAAACTGACTAGAAGGATAACGACTTAAAAAATAACAACTCGACCACCTGATTTCGACCATTTGAAACCTTTTGACCAATTAACAACACAAGTTTTTTCATGTTTGCATGCATTCCACCAGTCATCACAGTCTCGTTTGCAGAGAGGAAGATTTTCAAATTTTTCATTGCGATAGGAGCTATTCACCTAAAATAGTTCTATTTATCTCCAAGACCATTTTTAAGCATATTTTTAAAAGTTTATAAATATAAAATAATTAATAATTCTAATTGGTGTTTATATTAGTAGATTACTTCAATCTATCTCTACAATTATTATAAATCAAACAGTATAGTCTTTAGCTTATATATTATGGTAAGTCACAATATCATTTACATCATCATCAGCATGGCTGCGGGGTTAAGAGTGCTCAATTGATGTCTAATGCAAACGACACAGTCATAGTTCGAAACCTACTCAAGCCATTCCGTTGTGTCTTTGGAAAACACTAGTAGTGCACTTTCCTCTGCATTGTGGTCTTAGCAGGAAACCCTATATTTCAGTTATATATCTTCAAATAAAAAAGGAAAAGCAAGCAAAAATTTTAAATGGAGAATCTTCAAAAGCAGGTCTAAGTAATTGTTTGATGGTTGCCCATTCACGTTTTGTTGGGAGTCAGGAAGATAAATAGAGACACAATTTAGGGAGAGAGTATACTTCTTTATAATCAATGGATCAGTGTTGCCGTATATAATTGTGGTATGATAAATAAAGATGATAAAAATTTTTTTTCAAAATACCTTTAAAATAATGATTTTAAATAATATTGAACGCTGTTCGACACTCTTAAAGCAAGTTTTGAAAAATCCAAATTGATTTATAATACTTAAAATATAATATTGATGAAGAGATAAAAACAATATATTAGTCATTTCAGCTTTTTTGTTTGCTACAATAAATAAAAGCGTTAACAAGTAAAAAAATGCTTGTTTCCATTTGATAAGTATTTAATATAATTACAATTAGAACTGGTCAATATAAACAACCATAAACTCAATGACTTGTATCAATTATAATGCAAGTTTTTAATCAGGTTTTACTCCTTAAACAGAAACGAGGTTTTCTTTCAAAAAAAATTATTTCTTTTAGTATTACAATTAAGTCAACATTATGTTACTTATTATTTTGACTTTTTAACGTACTTTACATTCAAATCAATTTACAAGTGCTTTTTTGTGCTTGTATGCTGATTAATCAACTAAGGTATGACACACATTTCTTTAAAATGTCTCAATGTACCTGTAAAATTAGAAAGCTGTCATTATGACACTGTTTTGATGACGACTCAACATGATTTCTGTTAACTTCTTCACTACAAAATCTATAAATGCATCGCTTGCTTCACCAAATTAATCAATAAAACTGGTTTCTATTAAAGCAACAATCAAAGTATACACAGACCTAGTTTTTACTAGTTATTATTTCACCCAGTTTGTTTTGCTTTCACTTGACACTAATTAGTTTCATAACATTACTTTCCTTCTTTTCAGTTGAAAAAATTATAAAAAGTGTTTTCAAGATCAAAGACTATTCTAATTAGTTTCATAACATTACTTTCCTTCTTTTCAGTTGAAAAAATTATAAAAAGTGTTTTCAAGATCAAAGACTATTTGATTGGATGAATGATTTATAAAACATACTGCTTCATGTCTCTACTTTAATACATACTTAAAAATTACATACTTAAAAAGTACATATTTAATACATACTTAAAAATTACTCTTAATATTACTTAAAAAACTTCATACTACTTAAAAAGGTTGGGCCAAACTAAGATTATTTCTTCAAATCAACGTAAATGGTAAACTAGTTGTAGCCCATTTATATTAATAAATTAAATTTTTATTAACTTACTTTAATCAACCATGGACCTAAATTAGGAGAACATTCATAAAAGCAGTGGTTTTTTACAAACCACGACAGGCAACTTTCTGACATGCTACTACAATGGCTGTAATTGAAGTTATACAACTTTGACCCATCAATTGAAAGCTGCTCAGCAACATCAGATTTGCAACATGAAAGATCTTTCCAAGCTTTACACTAAAAATCAAAAACAATATTTAATGTAAAAACAATGTTCAAGAAAAAAAGTCCAATAAATTATTGATTGCATTTTAAGTAAATTCAAAGTAAAAATTCATAATTTTTTTCAGTTAAAAAGCAAAAATTGCTAAGATTACACAGTTGTGCCCCAAGGGTCATCTAAGTTCCCTGAAAGTTTGTTCTAAAAATATCACACACCAGTTATCAATAATAATTTAATATAAACTAAGGATAATTTGTTGTTGTTGCCACTTCTAACCCTTCAAAGAAGCCAATCTAGACTACCACTCTTGAATGACCTCTGCTGCTTCCAAAGGTTTTTTCCAGAGACTAATGGTATTATGTTATGTTGGCACTTTGTCCATTCATATTCTCCTTTAGAAAGGTGTTTAGTGCCATGTTTGTATGTCAAGCATAGTGGGTATTGTGGCATGCATATATGTTTACTGTAAGTAGCTTTGCAAAAGCGGTCATTTGTTTGCTCTAAGCTGTGCAGTTTTGTATGCATCCAGCATGGTAATGTTTGTTCTGATGAATGAATGTCATAGGATGTGGTGTCAGTAACTTTGCCGTTTTACTTGGAATTGCAGTATTGTGAAGTGATGAAAGTGTGAATGTGTTTGAGGTTTTCTTTACATTTATGAAATGTTATGTCTGGATCTGAGGTGATCATTGTTATGAAAGATTGTGGCTTTTATGTTTCTGGGTGGATCTAAATGTGCATTAAGATGGTATAAAGGATGTGTCTGAGTGAGTTATTTAATTGAGTAGTAGGTCCTTATTTTTAATGCAAATTTTTTTTGTAATAAGTGTTGGTCTGACCCTGAAAAAGTGTTTTTTTAAAAAAAAAAACATCCTGTGTGAAATTTTATTGCAATATTTTAATGTTTAAAGGTGGCTCACATGACTTGAATTTTAATTGAGATTCATTATACAGTAGACTTTAATGTATAACAAATATGCATAAATTTTTTACTAGATTGTTTTCTCTCAACACTTGCATTTCTGGGTTCTTCATGTATTTTTTCACAATAGATATTAGCTACTTATTGACAGGGTATTATGATGGCCAATATTACATATTGCTGCTCTGCAGAGTCTAACTGAAAGTGCAGGAATTTTTTCCAAGGTCATAAACAACATTTAAACTAAATTATAGTTGATTTTTATCTTTTTGTAATATGACTGAAGAAATTATTGCAGTGCAACACAACAACCAACATGGTCATTAATAATATCCAATGTGATGCTAATTTTTTTGTACATGTAAGGCTGTTTAAGTAAACCTTCAAAAGATCCAAATTCTTGAAAATAAGTGCAGAGTTTTTTTGTCATAAAGTTAATGATGGTCCTCTTTTTAGATAACTTAGATAAAATAAAGCAAGATAAAACTTAACAAGGGTCATTGCAAAAAACCATGAAAAATTGAAAATTAATTTATTAACAAAAAGAGATTTACTATACAAATATTTTTTAACAAAAGCATCATTACTTTCTAACATAATTTCCATTGATGGCTATGCACTTTCCAAAGCAGTGTTTCCATCTCTTTATATTATCTTTGCAGAAGTCAGTACATTGTGACTTGAGCCACCTCATGTTCTCACATCCACCATAAAAACAAAGTTTGTTGCTTTCAGATGTTTCTTTAATTTAGAAAAGAATCAGATGGAACCAAACCAGATATGTAAGGTGGGTGAGGCAGTATTTTTCAACAATATTTTCTCAAGACATCTTTTGCCAAACCTGAAGAAGGTGCTGGGACATGGTCATGGTAAAAAGGAGCACCTTGAGTTATTCAAAGAGGCCTTTAATTTTCTCAAAATGCTTGCATAATAGTTTTGTGTAATTAATTAAGCGCTTTTTTGATTATTTTCCCATGGTTTTACCTTTCTCATTTTTCTCTTGTATTTAATCACAACACAACATCCAGATGGTAAGTGCTTTCTTGCAGCCTGGGCCGTAAGTAAGTCTGTTCATTGGTGTTAAAGATGACAGACCAAAACCAAACCTACCAAAATGAAAGGGTATCCACCCATTCCGATGTTCAACGTGGGTCTGCTAATCAGCAAACGTCCTTTTCAGGACAGGGATATGACAGGATAAAACTGCCCTTTTCAGGGCACATTGCCAAAAAGTTCTGAAGACCCACTATTCTTCAACTGAATATCGAAGGCCTCACTGCAAGCAAGATGAACGTTCTTCATCACCTCACTATGCAGTCATCATCCTACTGCAGGAGACCCACTGCACTGATGCAGAGAAGTTGGTACTTTCAAACTACAAACTAGCTGGGTCTTCTTTAAGCAGGAAGCATGGCCTTGCCACGTTTGTCCAGAAGGGACTGAGATATCTGGTTTTGGACCAATCTCCACTGACATCAGAGATCAAGTGGCTGTGTGTGGACATTGATGGCTATAAAATAGTCAACGTCTACAAACCACCACCAATGTGATTGCAAACCCTGGATCTGCCAGTGTTTCCTCACCCTATCTTTACACTGGCGATTTTAACTGTCATCATGCTGACTGGGGTTACGATGATAACAGTCTGGACAGTGAGTGCTTGGCTGGCTGGGCAAGTATTAATTGTCTTGCTCTCCTATATAATGCCAAGGATGCTGCCAGTTTTTATTCCAGCTGCTGGAACACTGGCACCAATCCAGATCTAGCTTTCACCAGTGTAGGTCCAAACAGTCGCTTACCGGATAGACATGTCCTTGAAAAGTTCCCCAGGTACAACATCGACCTTCGCTTATTACACCACCAAGGTTTGCTATGGCAGTGCCAAGCATGCCTGTTAAGCAATGGAATTTCTGCAAGGCCAAATGGAGTCACTACATTGTTTTGACGAATAAATTTGCAAAGACTTTGTTGCTGCCTGATTCACTTGATGTGGATGTGGCTTACCAGGACTTCTGTAACACCATTAAGAAAGCAGCAAAAAAGACTATCCCATGCAGGTATCAAAATTATATTCCGTGTTGGGATGCAGAGTGTGAATCCCTCTATAAAATCTTTCTGCAGTCTCCTCAGGGAGATGACTCAAGTTTGGCTGCTCCCTGACTGGGCAATGGGCATACCATATTTCCAAAGCGATGAATAAGGACATTCATTAAAAAAAAATCATTTCTAAAAAGGAGTGATGTCCCAAAAAAGGTCTTCACTTTAAATCTGTCTTGGATTTCTTGATATTTGTTGCTAAAAAGTAGTGATCTCTAAAAAGTCTTCACTTAAAATTGGAAATACTGGGAGATAATGATTAATTGGACAGGACACCAGGACAAAGCCTAAAATTGGGACTGTCCTGGCTAAAACTGAATGAATGGTAAGCCTACTCCTGATGAACCTAATAGACAAAACAAATTGTTAGAGCTAATAAAAAATAGTTAAAATAATTTTTATGGTTTGATAGTTTAATACAATAACTGCTCAGACTTAACTATTTTCTGATGCACCATGTACACCAACCAGAATAGATTTGTTGAGAAATGTTTATACACAGCATAATGCTTATCAAATTTGTTATCTTAGCAGTACAGGGTGTTTCAAAAATTTTGATATCATCTGACATGTAAATATCACAAAAACTAAAAAATCAAATTAAATGGAATTAAACAGGGTTGATGTTGAGCTAAACAAGATTTATTCCTGTAAATTTGAATAACAAATCAAAAGGTACAGCAGCTTCACTTTATTTTCATGTGAAGAAAATTGAGCTACCACTTTTTGACTGGCCCTCATTGTAGAAGTAAAAAGTGTATGCTTGATTATTTCATAAAAAAAGTATATCAAATTTGTAACCTGCTTGAGATTTCTCTCTGGAGTTGGTTGCTCTTTATGATGTTTTCCATCAAGACATATGTGAAAATCATCTGCTAAAGTCAATTGAAAAATACACAAAATGGCAATAATACTTGCATTTTTGCACACATTAAATCCTGCCCTCATGACAGAAAATTATAAAAAAATACAGCTGAAAATCACCAAATAAATTTTTTTGTAACTAATTATTTAATGATGTTTAAGAAACAATGGCAAATCACAGTAGCATGTTACTCGTGACTATTACCAGTTTTTAAAAAATTGCTTAATTTAAATTAGTGCACCAATATTACAATTAAAAATACTCATTCATATGTTGAAACATGTCAAGCAGGGATGGGCAAATCAGGATAATTTATTGTTATCAATGAAACCAGAACAAAATTTTGTATCATAACTTTGATATTTTTTGGAGCACATCAACAGACTGCAGACAAAAGACAATCATTTAAAAAGCTTGCTGTTTATTGGACAGATGAAAGCTATTAAAAGATGGCAGGCAAAATACAAATAACAAACTGTATTGCTTTGCAGATTAAAATCAAAATGCAATTGAGAAAATGTTAATTTTTGCAGGCATTGCAACGTGTTTGATTTTTTTAAAATATCAAAAAAATTAGATAAAATGTACTAAAAATATACAAGCAAAATAAATCAAAACAATAATTTAATTTTTATTACAAAAAAATCAATTTGTTGGACATGAATTTAAACGGGATGGTGATTGACATGGTCTCAGTTCAAAACCTCCTCGCACCATTCTGTTGTGTCCTTGGGAAAGACACTTTACAGCACTTTACCCTGCTTGTTGATCTTGGCAAGCAGTTCTGAACTTCAGTCATACCTCTATTAAATTTCAAGTGGACAGCAATATACTATGGCATCTCCAAAAGCAGGTCAGGATAATTGCTTACCATATGTATTAGCACTTCCATTGCTTTCCTGTTAGTCAAAAGGATAAATATAGAGATAAAAAAATAGAATGCCCAAACAACACTACAAGCAAAGTCTTGCAAATACAGTTAGGGTTTTAATTAGGCCTTTTTTGGTCTGCAACCTTTTGATTTGCTATCTTTCTATTGATTAGTCCTATGATACCAGGTATCAAATATGGCCAGTCTTAAAGGCATCATATATTTTTGCTTCCAATAATGTTAAATTAGCAAAAAACTATTTAATACACTAAACAATTAAACCAAAGCACAAGTTTATTGCAGTGCAAGACATTAAGAATTTTTAAATGTTTGCCTTTCAAGCAATCACTGCACATATAGCATGTATTACACACAGGATGGGGAAAAAGTCTTTAGAACTTTTTAACAATTATTTTATATTTTATTTAGATGCCATAGTCTAAAAATTGATTATAATATGTTAGCTATATAATTGTTTTATATTACAGATTAGCTACAATAGCTTGCACTATGACAAAACATGAATCTACAATTGAACTCAAACACATGAGAATTTCCATTAAGAAGATAATAAAGCAGCTTAAAGTGCCAAAATTAACAGCCTATGATGTAATAGCCAGGTATAAAGAACTTGGCAATGCCAAACATCATCCAAGAATTGATCACACCTGCTCAGCTCACACACAAAACATTAAGGGTGTGCATGAGAGAAAAAATCCAAAAAAGTCCCAAATAGTCAACAACCCAAAATGGCCTAACAGATCAATATACTGTATTTATTCATGTATAACGTGCACTCGTGTATAATAATATATATTTTTGTTGGCGTTTTTGGTACAAAAAGTTGTGTGTTATACTCAAATAAATAAAATAGACCAAAATCAATGAGCACCTTGTTAAAACTGACCTCATACTTTCTTTCCTCAAAATGAAGAAGCACCAGCAGCTCACTAACCTTCAAAAAAAGAAATGAGCTGACAGAGCATGGCTTCTGCTAAATTTGATAAAAATTGGCACACTGGAAGAAGTTGTGTTTTCAGATGAAAAACTGTTTACTTTAGAGGTGCAATTTAATTATCAAACAAAAAGAGTACTAGCAAGACACTCACATGACATTCCTGAAGACATGTACACAGTTTATTGTTCCAAAAGCCAGCATCCGTCATTACTTGGGCAGCATCAAAAACATGTAAAGTCACCTTTGATTTTTGTGAAAAAAAGCAAAGGTGAACACAAATGCATATACAGTATTGACAACATTTTGACTCCTGCTCTTTGTGAGATCAAAAAGCATTTCAAAAATAAGGAATTTACCTTTCAACAAGATAGTGTTTTTTCTCACACATCCAAAAATAGTGTCAAGCTAGTTTTTCCAAGCTTTTGAGCAAGAAATTGTGGCCCCAATCATCACTTGATCTCAATCCAATGGACTTTAATGTATGACCCATGTTGAAAACTAAGCCTTGTTCCTCAACTATGATACTGTTGACACTTTGAAGTTGTTTTTGATAAAAGCATGGGCCAAAATACAACAGAAAAAGCTGCATGCCACAGCGGAAAACTTTAGAAAACAAATTGAGAGGGTAATTAAAGTTCAAGGGGGTCATATTGAAAATCAAACTGGGATTACGTTATGTGATGTTACAAAGTATTATAAAAACTATTTAACTTTTATTTTCCTGATTCGGTTTTGCAATAATACCATTTTCTCACCCTGTAAATATAACTAAAATAGTTGTTGATTGCCTCCTCACATGTGTGCAATGTATTCATATAGTATAAGGAAAAAATAACAAGGCAAATTACGGCAAGTGAAATCCTTAACTGGCTTTAAGTATACAGTTTAAGTTAGCATTGCAATTGTAAAACAATTTAAGATCTGAATAATTCTAAATTTGCTTTTTTAAACATGGTGTTTCATGTTGTCATCAGGCAATGCGGGTCATCACTGCTGTCAGTTGGTTCTGCAACACAAATACTCAAATGGTATTGTCACTAAGTAACAAGGCTAGCAACAACAAGTTAAATTTGTGAGTCTGGAAATCAAGCCCAGAAAACCAACACTTGAGAAAGGTACAAAAACTTTTAAACAAGCCTGCCACAATTTAAAATAGATAAATCACAAACACTTATAGCTAATACTGTAACATATATGCTGTGGTCTCTAGCAATAAGAATAGATTTAGTGTCTTTAAATTTAATAAGTGAACCACAGATTATTTTATTAAAAATATGACAAACCTAATTCTCTGACAAACCAATTCAAGGTACTCTTTTGTTAGTGCCCCACCATCTATTGCTTCCTGTTATTTTCAATACATTTCTCTTGGTTTCTTCTTTATTTTGCCCTGATGCTGAAAAGGATATTTCAGGTTATTTCACTGAAAATAATCACTTACGGTGATTTCTTGAAGAGACCCCAAAAGTCTTGGGTTTTCATTCACTATTTGCTGATGGTAGGGTGATAACAGAAAAATACCCAGTTCAACAATCAAAAAATTATATTAAGTAAACATGGCACTTTTTACATAACTGGATAAAGCTTACTGCTAAACCAAAAGGCATATTGACTGTAGTTGCTAAACTAAAGTTAACTAATCCAATTCTAAAAAGTAACAAGTGTAACTATGGAATTTTGTTATAATAAATGCAAAACAGTTCTGGTGAATTAAATGCAAAGATTAACATTCTAATTTTTTTGTATGAACAAATTTTGTATTGATCTTTAGCCTTTAAAGGACAGTGGTACATATGTGTACCATGATTGTGATTGTAACATAACAAAAGCATTTTAGTGAAAGTATCTTAATTTTTTTAAATATTTGTGACATCATTATTGAACCATTGTCATTTTATTTTACAATCAAATTTATATATCTCTTAAAGGGTTAAAATGATTCAAAATTGATTGCATTTTTTTACTCTTGTGTGGATTGATTTGTTGCATCAAGAAATAGTTTAAATTGAGACTTGAAGTAATTGTTTCATACAACGCACCTCTTTAGTAATTTGTTCATTTTCAAGATTATTTTGAAATCCAAGTAATATCTCTAGTTCATAAGGCATTACTACAAAAGCTAAAAGGCCTTGAGCAATCTTTGGCTAAAATAAATGTCTTTAATAAACAGTTTTTTGTTTAAATTAACAGATTAAGGTAAAAGTGTGCATCTAAAAAACTACTGATGATATATGATAAGTTTTTATGATTAATCAATTTAATAGCATAAAATGGAGTAACTTTGATCAGTTGGGGTAATGAAGTACTATTTGACATCAAGAAAATACATCTGGAAAAAGCCATCAAGTTTTTATGCAAAACACCCAGCCCCTTTTCAAAAAACAAAACATTACACACCCTTTCAAAAAACTAAAAATTATATTTTTAAACTCTTACGATATTTAAAAAACCAGTAATCAAAGTTACCCCAAAGTATCGAGTAACTTTGTTCAGCAGTTTGTTTGAAAGCAATCAGCCATAAAGCTGTTATGACATCAAAATATTTTATTTAATGGCTCAAAGGCAGAGTGTTATAATCAACATGAAAAGAGTTCTTTTATTGACAGTGTCAGGTTATTAAAAGCTAAAAACCTCCAAAATTCATCAAAGTTACCCCATTTTACAGTTTTAAGAATTTTATATCAACCAATAAACTTTTTAATTTCTGTATTGGTGTGACCCCAAAATGTACTTTTTTAATTCAAACTATTTTCCAGTAGAAATAAAAGAAAAAGTTGTTTTAATGGTTATAGTTAAGTAGACTTTCTGGATTTTATAACATCAAATTCGGAGATATGAGATTTTGTCAAGATTTGACCCCCCTGTGACTTTTTGGTCCAAATAGACACCTCATTTTTGGGAAAAATTTATTAAAACATCCTTTAACCAAAGTTTTGGGCCTAAATACAATGGGTCTCTTCAAGAAGTCACCATAAGCAATTTTTTTTGGTGAAACTAACCTGGAATCCTTCTTTCAGCACCAGGATGGAACAAAGAACCCCAAAGAAAAATGATCTCTTAAGAAGCGATAGAAACTGCAAGGGGATCCAGGTTAGTTTCACAAATACAAATTGCTTACAGTGACTTCTTAAAGAGACCTTCATGGTCTTTTCAAGTCACCGTTGGCGATTTTTGTTCATGAAACAAACCCGAATGCCACTCCGGTTACTATCGCTTCTTAAAAGATACTTTTTTTTGGTTTCTTTTTTATTCCACCCTGGTGTTAAAAGAGGGATTCCGGGCTAGTTCACCGAAAAAAATCGCTTACAGTGACTCCTTGTCCTTGAAGAGACCCACTTGATTACCTAAAAAAACAATCCTAAGCAACCAAAAACAAACATTTAAAATTCTATAAATTACTTAAACAAAAGCTCAAATCTTGCAAAGCCTCGAGTAGATCGATAATAAAGGTACATACACTGCTAATCGAATTAACTATTTATTGCTTAAATCTTAAAATTTTTCTAACACGCCTTGCGAGAAAGACATGTTGCCAACAGTCTTTTAACCAGTGGTTCTTAACGGGAGGAGTCCGTCGAATGGTTGTGAGGAGTCCGCGAGCAGCTACAGCTAATATAAGAAGAAAGGCACTCTTTTGCTCATTCATTTTGAAGTAAATTTTTACCGGAAAATAGATTTTACACATTAGTTTGAATCGAAGGCAAAAACAGTCTTTACTTTGATTTCTAGTATCTTTACACTTTTCAAAATCAACTTTTCTATTAATACACAAACAACTTTCCAGAACAATCAAAAGTAGGACTACTTTTAAAATTAAAATTAATCATACTATGCTAACAAGATCCCCAATAGTTAAACAGTTGGGACTTTTTATTGATCAAAATTTATACCAGATATCACACATTAAAAGTTTGTCTTTCCACCTAGCTCGTTACATAGGACTATTTTATAAGTTAAGATTATATATACCAATATGGACACTATGAAATTACTATATCATAGCCTAATAAATAGTAAATTGCAATACAGAATAATTGTTTGGGCTGCAACATTTAAAGCGTAAGAATTAATCGTAGCCTATAATTAGAGCTTTAAGCTCAAGTAACTTGTACACTCCCATCTCAAGCCTTTATAAAAAACTAAGCTTACTAAAATTAGAAAATTTATATAACGTAGAATTGGGAAAATTTATGTATTTATATTATAATAAAAAACACCAATAATTTTTGAAAAATTTACCGAAATTCACTCTTACCATACAAGACAAGTATCTGACTCTATGTTTTTTTTACCGAGAATGTCAAAAACAAGTACCCAAAACTCAATTTCGTAAAAAAAAGCTGCAAAGATTTGGTCAAAACTAAAACCGGAGTTGAAAAACTTACATTGAAATGCATTTGAAAACAATTTAAAAAAATTTTATTGATCAATATTAAGTTTTAAAATTTATATTATTTAGGCTTACCATATTTTTGTTGCCCAAAAAGAGGACAGGTTTCGCCAGCAAGCAAAATGCTAGTAGGATAAGACCATCCCACTAGGCTATATTCAACAAACGTTATGGCGAAAAAATAGACACTAAAACAAGACAAATTTATTTGTCAGATTGAGCCCATAAATATCTTGCAGTTCCCTTAACTTTTTTCAATAAGGAAGGATCAGCTTTAACGTCATCATAAAATTGCTTACACGAAATATGATTGGAATTGTACACAACCTTTTAGATGTTACAAACGGACTCAACTAAAAGGCTGTCTCTTTCCTTGCACCATTGTGTCTGCATTATAGAAAATATGAGCCATAATGCAGAAGAAGAATTGGGCAATTTTTAACAGTTCACTATAAAACTCTATGGTTCTGCAATGTTTGAAATATTCTGCCCATTTTTCATGGGCCTTCATTTCAGAAAACGCAACTTCATCAGTTTCAAGCCGGCTTTGCACAAATTTGCACAAGTTTTGGTATTGATCGAACAGTTTAGCATCATCAACGTCAACGTTTTTCTCTGCCAGATACCTCATGCATCGTTTAACGTTATCTCATTCTTTAATTTCAGACAAGAGCATCCAGTCAAAACATTTGAATACGGTAAATGAAGTGATCCATTCATCCAAGTAGGCAACACAAAAATCGTACGATGAAGATACATCGGACATGAATAAATCACATTCCTACTCTTTTCCCTCTTCTCTGAGTTCTGCCAGTTTTGATTTAACTTGAACAGGTACAAACATTTGTCTTTTCCTTTGGAGAATGATTGTCTTTACAGAGTTGAGATTAGCAACAACTTCAACAAGAGATATTTTCGATTGTTCAATGTTTTGGACGTGTTTATGAAAAACATCTACAAAGGATTGCAGATGCTTCAAATAAAGTTCACTCAGCGAATTTTCAAAAAAATGTTTTAGAGGAACAGGTGGCTTGTCAATGGATAAAAAATACGACTGAATAGCAGGATACATATGGATCATTCTAGAAAGGCTAGGATAAAGTGAAAGCCATCTGGTCACGCTGTGGGAAAGGAGTTTCTTGAACTCTATTTCCACAAATACACAGTAATCTTTCAACTGCTCTGTACGAACAGTATAAATGAAAAAATGCTGATAGATCTTGTAAATAATACTTTCAAGATCAAGACTCATTTGATTTACACCGTGGTGTAAACAGTTGTTCAAAATATGTGCTGGGCAACCAACCCCAACCAAAGCAGGAAACTCACTTTTCAAATGAGTAAAAGCGTTGTTTCCTCTCCTTCGGCGAATGGCTGGCCTTTTTGCTCACTTTGAGAATAGCCGGCGAAGCCAAATGGCTCACTTTGAGAAACACTGAGCTAAATATAGTTGATTTTAGTTGCAATACAAAGTGCTCGATCGACTAGTTAAAACTGAATATTTCTGAATGAAACTATCATGCAATTAAAATATAATTTATTAAAAAACCAAATAGTCTGTTTCACCTAAGTACAATCATAATCTTATTCAAATAGAATTCAATGTGTAGCTATACAAGGTGAATTATCTTTATATTTTTTTTGCAATGCTTTGTAATTGTAGCCATTGACAGCTTTTTTTTGTGAAAAGCATTTATTTAGAAATTAGCTATTTCAGGTTTCATCATCTTTTTGAAGACTTTTGAGTGCGTCCTTGCCAGCGCGACGCATCCTCGGTATAAACTTGCACGATGGGTCGACTAGCTTCCTGGTGTTAATGCGGAAAGACTTCGCTACCAAATATAGGAATATTTAATTAACATGATAAAGGAGAGCAAACCAGAGGAATTTGAAAACAACGAAGCAGGACACAAGATTGAAACCAAAGATTTAGAGGACGAATTTATGTGCACTTTATTAGAATTCCCTGATAAAAAATCAGGAGTGAATCGAACAGAACAATTTCTGCGTGAAAGCCCACCATTAAAGCATTTTGTTTTAAGCGTTTTCTCAAACGATACAATTAAGACTTATTTATCAAATTTAACACCCCAATTCCTTCTAGTGCAGCTGTTGAGCGTCTTTTTTCAACTGGAAAAGATGTTTTAAAACCAAAGAGAAGCCGCTTGACCGACAAGCATTTTGAAATGCTATTGTTTTTAGGAAAAAATAAATAGGTTTAATATTTCACGGATTATTGCATTGCTGTTTGTTAATCCGGCCTTTGGTTTGATTAACCAAAAATTTGACCAACGATCGTCACTAAGATTATTACATAATATTCCTTGCTTTATCAGTGCACGAGAATCTCAGGTCTATCATAATATTATTACTTTTTGAAGCTATTTTAAGAAAAAGTATACGTCCACTTTTATAAATTGCAATTTTCAGTCAAATAATAATTTTATTGATAGTCTTGTAAACTTTGATGTTCTTTTTAAATCCCATTTTTATGGCTTTTATAAAAATCTGCTGTGTATCTAAATTAATCACCCGATACAGTGGAACCTCGCAGTACGAGAAATTCGCTTTGCGAGCGGCTATTCGCAAAGAATTTTGTCTCATACGACGAGTAAAAATTCGTAGTACGAGCGATCGTAGGCCCTCAACGTCCAGGGGCCTCGAAATACGATTTCGAAGTTTGTAATTCTGTTAAAAACTTGACAAACTTAAAACCTACCTAAGGCTGGCTTTACACGATCAAGTTTCTTGTGGCAAGTATTGCGCGAACTTTTACACGGCGAGCTTTTTTTCTGTCTGAACTTCTTGCAGAAAGAAATATCTGCGGTTTTTGCGCAAGAAACTTGCTGATGTATTGACACGATGTTCATCTAGCAATATTTCAGCATCATTACGCACGTATCTCATTGATTTCGTCACGATACGTTTAGATCAGGGGTGGAGAACCTGCGGCCCGCGTGTGGTTGGGAAAAAGTTTTTTTCCTTTATTGACAACCAGGGTTTATATAATAAAAAGGTAATAAGCCCTCCAGAAAAAAATTATAATGTCGAGTAAAAACCGAACAAGCTAGTGAATCGACAGAACAAATTTTTGTTAGGATTAGAGAGAGTTTGGTTTCAAAACTAACCCTAACACAATATAACCAAAACGCATATCGAATAAACTTTATTGAATTTATTATAGCGCTATCACGTTATGCATTATTTCGTCACCTGTCTCCCAAATCGTATAGCCACGTTACTATATGTAAAGAGCATGAATGAATGAACAAATCACCGACCGTGAGACACAGAAACGCCTTCACACAAAAGTTCACACGATGAATATTATGAGAAACGGGGCACGACCGATAAAACAAAGCATAAGCCGAGCATGCTGCAACCACGCATTCGGCATACACGAATCACGACATTCTCCCCCTAGTTGCAAAAAAATTTGTGGACGCAAATTTGAAAATAAAAATACAGAAATACAAAATAATTAAAAATTATTAAAGAAATTGAAAAATTAGTTGTAGGAAAAAATCAAATTACATTTTGAAACCAGTAAAGTAATTCAAAAACTAAAACATTAAAAACATAATATGGAAATGTTGGGTTGTGTGTGTGATATGTAAAACACAAAATATGGGAGTGATGAAGTGTATGTGTTGTGGAATTGTAAGTGAAATGCTTGTGAAAATAACTTTAATCGCACCATTAAGACAGTTCATATTGCCAAAAATAAAAATATTTCCAATATATTTCCAATATAAACGTTATTGACGAAACTTTAATCACCTTTGATATACTATTTGTTGCAAAGTGTATAAAATGAGACATGTAGTTTTCAATTCGTAGCTTGAAATAATTATACATAAATTCAAAATTATAAAAATTGCCATAGCATCACAAACACATCCAACAGCAAAAAGTATTTTTGAAACTATTCAACAGTTAAGAAAGTTATAATAATCAAGTTGTTGGAAGTAGGTGTTAAAAGTCCTTCATCGAGAAATTGGAACTGTTCGATATCTTCGCTTGCATCTTCAATATAGTAGTTGATTCCAATTCGGTTAATTTCTTGAAAGTCGTTGAAATGGCATCGTCTTTTGTAAATAAAGTTTGTTGGAAGTTGTGAAGTTATGGTCGTGAGGTGGCGGTGTTGTGTAAAATGACGACGGCTGAGCACTACAAACAAACATAAGCGACAACGATCTTGCGTAATTGATTAATAAATATAAAAACTAATACAGTCTGAAAAAAAATTGAATTTAAGCATGCGTTAACATAGCAGCTATAAAGTAAGCGACAGTACGATAAAACAAGAACACACACGAAAAAAATTGCACATGACAACAATTTTGGAGGATATTTTTTTTAACACATTTCAACGTGAAAACTAAAATCCACATTATTGTTAAAATTTCTATTAGAATAAGCATGATGGTTATGAAAGGTGTAAAAAGTTCTTCAAGGGCTAAAAGAAAAGTATGTCGGGCAAAATAACGCACAGAGTTTGTGATAACAGAACAATTGGCGTCGTAAACTTGACTTGCTTGAAGCGAGAAGATGGCTTGCTGTAATTTATCCCTATCTACAGTAATCTGGGCAATAGTTGCGAGCAGTGTTTTTTTTAAGGCGATTTATGGTGACAAAACGGCCTCATAAATTTTCACTGCGTCACCATAAAATTTCACTTTTTCAATCAATGGCTCCCTTAAAATATTGGTGTGCATGTTCTACAAAAAAATTATTTTGATGATCTGAAAATTATCGTTTTTGGAAATTGCCATTTTTTGACGCGACTACTTGTGGTTAGGGGAATCCCTTCTTTACATTTGGGGAAAGCCCCAACTTCACGATAGTGGCAGTTAATGAAAGTTGGATAACTGCCTGTTAATGAAATGTTAGCAGTTAGTTGCCACATTCACGGTGGCAGTTGACATCACTACTCACTAGTTTTAAGAAGTGCTGTTCGGAATGGAGCAGTTGGTAAATAATTTCTAAGCAGTACAAGTGTGATGTCACAATAGAAATTTTGTAATACAAATGACCATTTAAGATTAATTCTTGTCAAATGAGTTTGGCTGTTGCTTAAATAAATGCAAGTGCAAAATTACGAGGATTTACGTAAACCATTCGTCTTAGTTTTTTTCCGTAGCATTGCACTAAACTTTATAACACTTTTCTAAATTTCAGAATATGTCTTCACAAAAACGTAAAGCTAGCCATCCAGATATAAAACAATACTTTTGTAGTAAGGCTAAAGAAGATGTAAGTGTTGTTAGCCAGCCGAAAAAAGCAAACATCTGTAGCAGTAGCTGTAAAAATAATTTTTCAGCAGTGCAGGAAGAACAGTATTCAACAGTTTCAGAAGTCAATGATTCAAAGAAAAGCATTCAGTTGTCTGTTTCAGCTAGCGGTCAGTCAAAAAAAGCATTTAGCAATGTTACTTTTCAATCATGGATTAAGCTAAAAGGGTTTGATGAATCACTAAACATGAACGTGTTCACTCTGCATGCTGATGGAGGCATAATATGTTTGTTATGCTCTAAACATCCAGTAGTTAACACAGGCCGAGGAAAGAATTGTAATGTTTTCACTACCGAGCCTGCAAGGCCTCAACGGCCAAGCAAGTTGGATAACCATATCAGCTCTGATCAACACCAAAATGCAATTAGCATGGAAAAAAATCAACGTGCCTCGCTATTTCATTGTATGCATCAAGATCGCATTACAAATAAAGTTAGCACAATTGCTGAGCGAGTGCACTTAATTTATTGGGTTATGAAAGAAGAAATAGCAAATCGAAAAATAGCTTCTTTGCAAACATTGGTGGACCGCATTGGCCATAACGACCGACTTCGCGATTTACGCCATATCAGTTCAACTGCAGTAACTGAGTTTATTTTGCTTATCTCAGAGCATCTGAGTAATCACATTGTTTCTGCTGTCAAGGAGAGCCCATGCTGGGCTACTATGGTCGATGAAACCACCGATATTGCTACATTTCAGCAATACATAACGTTTGTTCAGTACATCAACACAAAGGGATGCCAGGCAACAGCATTTTTAGATATACGACACATTGATGCTTGTGGAGCAACTGCTGCTAACTTGTTTCGACTTTGGAATAAAGTTGCTTGCGATTACGATCTTGATGTCAGTAAACACGTTGCATTTGCATGTGATGGAGCAGCTGCTATGATAGGCCGCTGCAATTCTCTCTCTCAGAAATTGACGGAACAATGCCCAGCTACTTACACAGTGCATTGCCATGCGCATCGTTTGGCCTTGGCCTGTACAGACACAGTAAAAGAGCTACAGCACATCCAAGATTGTGAACGCGGTTTAGTCCAGACATGAAAGTACTTTTCCAGATCACCTCTGAAAACAGCTAAACTGCATGAAATACAAGCCGCTGATGTTGATTCTTCTAAGCGAAAATTAGTCAAAGCCTGCCGTACCCGTTGGTTATCTCATGGTGAGGCTATAAAAGCAATGAAAGCAGAACTATCAGCTGTGTATACTACTCTTAATTATTTTGCTTCTACAAAAAAAGATTGCACAGCAGTGGGTATTCTTCACTTAATTTGTACAAAGTACTTTTTGTTTCCCTTTACTTGCTGCATACTGCTTTAGAGCATCTAAACAAGTTATCATTACTTTTTCAACAAGGAAGCTTCCATTTTTCTCACTTGCAGTCAGCTCTTGCATTTTGCAAAAAAGAAATTAGGAACATTGCCGATTCGGATCAGGTTATAAATAGCCTGAAACTAGATTGGGAAAAGATTTCAAAAATTTTGCCTGCAACACAAAAGGACCTTTATGAAGATGATGTTAAGCAAATCCGATGCACTACCAAAACATACTGTGAAGCCTTGCTACGAAATCTTGAAGATCGCTTTCCGGAGCCTCAAATTCTGTTTGCTTTTCGCATTTTTGATGCGAAAGAAATTCCTCTTGATGCCAATCAGCGACAGCTTTATGGAAATCAGGATCTGAAACTGCTGATCAAAAGGTTCAAAGTCACTTCAGATGAAAACATGTTGAAACTAATAAATGATTACCAAACGCTGAAGGATAGAATGATTATGCCAGAGTTTGAGTTTTGCCTGAATGCCATTGCTGTTTGCAGCAAAATTGTTCGAGATAAAATTTTTCAGGAAATATTTCCCGAATTGCACCTACTTTGTTGCATCGCCTTGTCCATTCCACTTGCAACAGCCTGGCCAGAGAGAGGATTTTCCACTATGTGCCGTGTTAAAACTAAACAGCGTAACAGGCTGCTTGATGTAACTCTAAACGCGCTGATAAATGTTTCGATGAATGGCCCAAACCATCTAGACGATGAAAGCGCTGTGGAGGTTGCTCAGAATTGGATAACAGCAAAGAATAGACGAAAAGTGACAAAGCGAGCGTTACAAACAATGATGTCTGCAGATGACATACAAGAAACTGATGCTTTTGCTGACGAGCAGGAGCTATGTGATGAAGTTGAAATTGACAAATTTGTGTTGTGATTTTGTAAATGCACTGTGTTTACAGTATAGCCTGCTTTGCCAGATAATACTTCAATAAGCAGTTGTTCATTTTAAATATTTTGAAAAAAGCGTCCTCATAAACTTTCTTGGTGTTCCCTTAAATCAAACCTTAAAAAAAACACTGGTTGCGAGCAACGAATTTAAATCGGTCAAACCGTTATGTGTTTCGACACGGCTTGATGTATATCTGCAAAAATCTTTTACAGAGAAAAAAGAATAAATCTCGAATGTTTTTAAAAGAGAACAAACAGTTCTCCCAGAGTGATAATATTTATAATACGATGCTCGCCTTGGATAATAAAGTTTGGACTTACAAGCTGGCCTATCCACGGTTTACCAGCTTGAGTGCGTCCATACTCAACCAAAGGCAAGAGAGAAGATTTCGTTTTGTCATCAAAAGCTAACGCAGGCAAGACCGTTGCGTTAATTGGTTGGCAGGTAAGTTGTGTGATGACATCACCAGCCAAAGTCGCAAGACAAGGTCTGCCTAATGCTTATGATAGAAGTGTAACTTTCCCAACGTTAAAAAGAAACAAAAGTAGAAGTTTGTTCTAACTGGCAATGCAACTACAAACAATTTGAAAAGAAAGAATATTACAAATACGCTCTAATTGACAATGAAGCAAACGAAAAATCAAAATTATGAAAAAGAGAATGTCTTAATAAATAGAAGCAAGAGAAAACTTCGAGCCATCAAAAAATAAAAAATAAAAAACAATCAAGAAAAGCAAAAAGAAAAGTATGTATAAGATATGGCTCTTAACTTCGATAGCGAATGGGTGGTTGGATAACTCGATCGGATCTAGTAGTTTTTTGTTGGTATGGTGCACGATAAAAGAAGAGGAATTTGTCGATGGATGTCGAATAAGCGGTGTGTGCTTTGTTAGACGTATCTGTAAAGTAGAAAATGTTTTCGCACGGCGGTTTCGTGAGTCCTTCGTCACAGTTGCCGCAGATGTTGAAGTTCGTTTCTGTTTACTTGAAAAGAAAAAAGCATTAATATTTAAATTAATAACAACATTGTTGTGAGCATCAATCAAACAGCGTTCATTTGCATCAACAGCAAGCCTACAAACATGCAAAAAAAAATCATTTCCGATTATCAAACAAAATTCAAATCAGTTTTTATGAAATCCAAAGTATAAAGTCTTTAGAACAGGGGTTCCCAAATCAGGGGTCGGGACCCCAAGTGGGGTCGAAATGGTCAATATATGGGGTCACAAACTGGTTATGGGGTCGCTGGGGTCGCTGAGGTATTGTCATGATATAGGTTAGCGTGGTCCAACTACGGGCCCGCGGAACAATTTTGCACAAGTCTTGTCGATCACAAGCAGCGGCAACCTTTTTTAGAGAACACCCTGATTTTGGAACAAAAATAAGTGTTTTAGCCGGTTGAGGCCCGCAAATTCGAATAATCTTGAAAAGTGGCCCACAAGATTGTAGAAGTTGGACCACCCTGATATAAATAATTTACACACGGGCGCGCGCGCATGAACCAGCACAAACACACTGACATGGGGTCGCACTGAACAGTTGAAAGTTTTGAATGGGGTCGTGCTAAGAAAAGCTTGGGAACCCCTGCTTTAGAACAATTAAAATTAATTTTCAAGGTTGTTTATCATAAGTTTGGATAACGTTGGATGTCGCAGAATATAAAACAGTAAAGTCTGGACTAGTATAAGCTCACGTTTGGAAGCACTAATCAACGAATATGATGAGTCAGCAGTGTCCATTAAAAAAAAAGAAATGTTGCTAACAAAAGCACAGGCCATCAACAATTTGCAATTTTGAGTTGTTCGCGGCATAGAAAAAAAAATGCGATTTTACACGAGAGATAAGCTGTGCGCTGCAGAATGTTGGACCAAAACAACATGAGTTTAAAATTAAAATTCAAAGCCAAATTATTTTTACTATTGTTAGCAGTAAAAACCAGGTTGTTCATCGGCGGAAATTGGCGGCGATTCAGCAGAATTTTTACTGATTTTTCAAATAGGCTTTAAATTAGTTTTTCGAGAATTTAATTTAGAACTTTGTTACCGACTGGTCATTAAAATAACAAAGCAAAACAATGAAGAACGATGATCGGCTATCATTACATAGGATTGGCAATAAGGTGGAAAATAATAAAAGCAAAAAAAAAATAATAATTTCTTACCTTTGTTCAACGTCGTCGGGCACCAAATAAAATTTAAATCTTAATTATATATATATAATTTTTTTTTAAATCTTACTTATATTATTTTTCAAACCAAAGTTAAAACATGGGCTCGAATTGTTAAAAAATTTTTACAAGTATCTAAATTATTTACAATTATTTACATTTACATTATTTACATCACGTCGGGGTTACCAAAATGTTAGGATTAGGAGTTTGTGTTTTAAAACTAACCCTAACACAGTATAACCAAAACCCATATCGAATAAACTTTATTGAATTTATTATAGCGCTATCACGTTATGTATTATTTCATCGACTGTCTCCTAAATTGTTCAGCCACGTTACTAAATATAATGAGCATGAATGAATGAACAAATCACCGACCGTGGGACACAGAAACGCCTTCACACAAAAGTTCACACGATGAATATTATGAGAAGCGGGGCACGACCGATAAAACAAAGCATAAGCCGAGCATGCTGCAACCACGCATTCGGCATACACGAATCACGACATCTTCTCTATCTTGTTCGTCATGCGAATACAGTTTTTTGGTCTGCTATCGACTTTGAAAAAGATATACTTGTATAATGCAATTGAAAATAAAAAAAACTCTTGACATGACAAATCAGATGAAGAAGCGTGGTCTGTCGTTGAAAAAAAATTAAGCATGTTTATTTCCACCCTCAAGGATGTTTGCTTGTTCGTGCCAACACGAGTGATGAAAACAAGCATCTTAAGTATAGAATCACATCTGCATGAAATGCTGCATGAAAATTACCACCTTTTTCTAAAAAGTAACAGGCAAAAAATAGTAAAAACCATGCTTTATAAAATTTCCATCCACAAGGTTGTTAATTTCCACCCCTAAAAATACCCTAAATTTACAGTGCACACCTAATTTTTGAATTTGGGGATGCGACCCACGATTGCAATCAGATTCCCACCACTGATTTAAATAAACCCACACTTTGTTTTCATTTTAATTCCAAGCATCAAGTGGTAAAGCACACGTAAGGCTTGCTTGTTTATCAGTATTCAATGTCAAAATATTCAAAATGCTTCGAGCAAGAAAAGACAGCAGCATTAAGGGTGGTGGCAGCTTTAAATAAGCAATGTAAAAAGCGGAAATGCTGGATACGACCTTGGCTTGGCCGCAGGAATGCATTGGGTGCCTATAACACCCTGTTGCAGGAGCTGCACATGCGTTTGTTATTGACCAGATGGCATTTTCAACCAAAAACTTGCTGAAATCTTGCTGGAAAATAGAACCTCGCTCTATTCCTAGCAATATTGCAGCAAGACACGTTTTTTTCTTGAAAAGCGCTTTTACACGCGGCAAGATTTTTATTGCGCAATATTGCCAGCAACTTGCTCAATGATCTTGCGCGGTACTTTACACACAGATAGAATATTGAGGCAAGAATCTTTCTGCAAGAAACTTGATCGTGTAAAGCCAGCCTAAAGTATATACAGTACATACTAAACTTTTGAGGCCAAAAATGCCAAAGTAAGTGATGATGACAGAAATATTAAAACACCAGAAATTGTTCTACCTGACGTTTCAATGGACAGAGATTTTTCATGACAGACAATAACCTATTCTCAACTACACTGTCTTCCACACGCTTAGATGGTTTCCGTTTTAAGTTTAATAGATTAATAAAACATGATTATTTATTGCATGCACTTTTATTATTCATACGTATTACAAGTACAGTATGGTTTTTTTCTGATTGCACCTTTTCTGTTTAAAAAATAAACATAAAACGGACATTTGGGAGATGGAACGGATTATTTATTTTCATATTAATTTTAATGCAAAAAATTGTTTCGTAATACGAGTAAATTGCAATACGAGCTCAGCCTGGTAACGAATTAAACTCGTACTGCGAGGTTCCACTGTATTGTGCTGCAGATCCATGAAATAGTATTTACTTCAATGCAAATTTTTTTCTATTACTGTTGTGCTTAGTTGTTGTTCGTATTAATGTTTTGTGTGCCATTGCTCGTATGGGCTCTAAACCTGAAGTAAATAAATGAACAAAACAAGTGTAACAATCATTTTGTGACGCGTTTGATTTGAAATTAAAGCATTTTACGACAATTCAGAAATTCGTAATTTTTCTTCCCTACTACATAATCAATGATTTTTTCGTAACAGTACCTTCATTTGTGGGATTGACGCTAATCTTGACGCTGACGCTGTTAACATTTTTGACCTCTTTACGCCGATAAGAAAATACAGTCATTTACGCCGATAAGAATTTAAAGAGGTGACGCTGACGCTAACGCCGTCAAGATTTTTTGTTGACGCGCACAACACTGGATTTAACTGTAAAAGATTGCAATTCATGCTTTGAATCATTAGTTATGATATGATCGATTATGGTTGATGAATTATTAGATATTCTTGTTGGCTAATTAAGAATATAGCACCATGACTTAAAATTGAATTAATATATAAGTTAGCACTATTCATACGGTTATCTCTATGTAAATTAATATTAAAATCTCCTAGAATATAATAGGCTTTTTTTTGTGAGAGAGGTCTGATAAGGAATTTGAAAATTCTTCAATAAATTCAATTATCTTAGTTTGGTCTGGATGACGGTAAATTGCACCCACGGTAAGCTCAGTCTTGAAGTTGTTTTCAAAAATATCAAACCATAAGCATTCAGATTTTGAAAAATTATATTGCATGATAGATTTCTTTACTTGAAACTTATTTAAAACGTAAATTCCCACACCGCCAGCGTTAGTTGTAGAATCAGTAGGAAAAAAAGTATAATTAGGAAGTGAGAGATTTAATAGAGGGTGTAGTTTAATTCCTGTTTCAGCTAGGCATATTACATCAGATAAAAACTTTAATTTAACTAGAAAATCAAAAAGATTATTAAAATTTTTATGCAATGAACGAATATTTATATGTAAAAGCACCAAGGAACGATTGGGATCAAAAGTAGGTCGTTTTGAGTTTAAATCTAAATAATCACATACTTTTATATTGAAAAAGGTGAAAAAGTAGTCGCGCACTTCTTCAGGAGAATGATCACTTATTCGCAGGGTTGCTACTTTATTCGGCTCAAGGAATTCATCTAACTCCTTGTTATTTTCTAAAAGCGCCGTATCTGCTTTTAAATGAGCCATTTTTGCTGTTGAAAGATAGGACTAAACAGTACAATTAGCAAGATAGGTTACTAACACTTTGATAATAATAATTTTGATTACAACATTATATTGAGTAAAGAGAAATGAAAAGAAATTAAAAAAAGAAGATTTAAAAAATATTTAGCTTTAAGAAGATTTAAAAAACACTACACCAGGGGTGGCCAAACTTATACCATGTTGGAGCCGCATATCATAAATCCAAACTTTTAAAGAGCCGCAACACAAAAATTTAAAAACATGAAGTTGTTTACTCCTTTACTCATAGCCGTACCAGCCCAAAAAATTTTGGGGGGCAATGAAGTTTTACCCAAATTTTGTGACGTTTGCCCAAATCATGATTTTATAGTACATTTCGGATATGACAAAAAATGTCTGAGATTCTCAGACGAAAAACCAATTTTGTCCTAAAATCATGGTGATCTCTAAAAAAAAAAAAGGTCTTCGCTTAAATTCAGTCTCCTAATTTTCTATTTTCGTCTCAGAATCAAGGTGTTCTCTAAAAAAAAAAAAAAAAAGGTCTTTACCTCGAATCGATCCGGTATTTCCCTATTCTTGTCCCAAAATCATAATGTTCTCTATAAAAAAAAGGTCGTCATATGAAATCGTTCTCAGATTTTCCATATAATTTTTCAATTTTTCAAAACGTTTAAACATCCGCCAGCAAAGATCCAAAGAGCCGCAGTTTGGCCACCCCTGCACTACACTGTGTAGTTAATGAAGGACATACCTGAAACATAAAGCATCATCTTAACATAACATTTGTTCAATCGACAAACATAAAATGTTTTAATTAAAATATAACACAAGCAATTTTGATAAAAAGTAGCACAATATTATTGGATCATTTTGTAAGTTATCTCAATTTTGCTCAACTTAAGATAGAAAAAATTAGATGGCTACTCCGATGAGGTTCGAAGTTTGTTCTATTTTGAATCGTTTAATTAAGGTATTTTTACTATAAAAAACGAGGTAATGTCTTTTTTATTTTTAGGTTTCAATTTAAAATTTTAATTTAAAAGCAGCGTTTGAATAAACTACAAAAGACAATATTATTTAGGAAATTACGAATTACTATTGCAAATTTAAAAAAGGAAACAATTTAGTAACTCATTTCCTGTATCAAAAGAATAGCACAATTTAAAAAATAAATGAAATAAAAAAAGCAGCAAAGCACATTGACAATGTAGGCAGTAAGTAATTGAATAAATAATTATAAAGAAAGAATTTACATTCATTTATGATATCAAATCAACTTTTTTATTATCTATGAAAAGAGTATAATTACCATCAAGTGCTTTCCAATCAGTTTTCTTTTTATTCTTTTTAGCTTCTTTATAATACTGTAATAAAAGTTTTCGCTGTTCTTGAAACTTAACAGGCAGATGATCAGTAATGTAAGTATTTAGATTGGTGCTTCCACTTTCTTTACGCATAGCGTTATATTGACTAAGACATTTTGCTGATTTAAAAATTAAATTTTTATCATGAATGGTAAGTAATGTATGACGGAGCGACAGCAACTGTGAGAAGGCAGCAGGGTTGACTGAAGAATTCAAGATAGGTGTTGGACTCCACCAAGGTTCAGCACTCAGCCCATTTGGAGAAACGTACGGGAGAGAAGAGGCCTGAAAGTGAGCCGGAGCAAGACCAAATATTTGAGGGTTGGGGGTGTGGATGATGGAGAAGAGTTGAAGCTGCAAAGAGAAAAGGTAAAGAGAGCAAAAAACTTCAAATACCTGAGTTTAACAGTTAGTAGCAATGAAAGATGTGAAAAAGAAGTAAGGAGAAGGATCCAAGCAGGATGGATGAGTTGGAGGAAGGTGTCTGGACTTCTGTGCGACTGGAAGTTATCAGCAAAGGTTAAGGGTAAAATGTGCACGAGTGTTGTTAGACTAACCATGCTTTATGGAATGGAAACGGTGGCAGTGACGGAAAGAGAGGTGGAAAAAATGGAAGTTGCAGAATTGAAAATGGTGAGATGGGCACTGGGAGTGACAAGAAAGAACAAGATAAAAAGACGAATGCGTGAGAGGGACCGCGAAAATTGCAAAGCTGGGAGACAAACTTCGGGATGCAAGGCTACGTTGGTATGGACACGTAAAAAGGAGAGAAGAAGACTGCGTGGGGAAAAGGATGATGGAGATGTCGGTGCCAGGCAGAAGGAAAAGAGAAAAGCCAAGGAGAACGTGGATGGATTTGGTGAGAGAAGACATGGAAAGGGTTGGAGCTAGGGAAGAAGACGAAGTAGACCGAGTGAAATGGAGAATGCTGTCGCGCTGTGGCGACCCCGAAAAGGGAGAAGCCGAAAGAAGAAGAAGAATTGTACGTAAGTAACTTAACAATTATCGGTCGATGAACCATTCTACCATTCTTTGTAATTGGTTGTTGAAAAAGTCAATGAATATTTAAGAGCTTGATTACATTTGGATTAATTTTTAAATCATTCTTTAAAAAATCTTGAAATTTTTCAATAGTTTTTCTTTTTTCTCTCAAACATTATTGTCTTCTTGGATACCATGAATTAAGATATTCAATCATTTATCATAAGATTCTTTCATTAAAAGTGCATTTTCATAGTTTAACTAAAATTCTTCAAACGATTTAATTTTTTGCTTTAACTGTTTAATTGGGTCAATATCAGCTTTGGTATTTAATATAGTATCAACTTCTTTACTTCTATTTTCAAACTTTACTTCTAATAAATTTAATCTTTCAGTGACAACATCGATGTTGATACTTTTATGCACGGTCGAGTCCAATTCGAAAAGTGATGGGAGTGAGAGTTAGTTTTTGAGAGAAACAGGTTGGTTGAAAAGAAACTGAGCTCTTCTTAAGCGTTCAGTATATTTCACAATGTAAGTAAAGTTAGCAGGTTGAAGGGCAAAGCTAAAAGTTTGAAAAAATGAAACGGTTTGAAGAACGTGTAGTTTAATTTTAAAAAAAACTTTGATTTGTTTAATTTTGATATTGACATTTTTAAAAGTAATAAGATAAATCCTGGAGTAATTTTTTTCTTTTTTTTGTTTGTTTATTAAAAACCTTCTGCGCATTAGGCGGTAAAAAATGGGTAACTGCGCAATGCCCAATTTGACTATAAAGTGATTTTTGATTTTTGTAAAAAAGGGCAAAGGTGAACAAGTCTTTTAACAAGAAATTTCGGCTCCAATCATCACTCGATCTCAATCCAATGGACTTTGGTGTATGGTCCATGTTGGAAACTGAACCTTGTTCCTCAACTATGATACTGTTGATGCTTTGAATAAATTAAACAACTGAAGAACTAGGCCAAATGAATAAAAAATTAAAGATTTTGTAAAAAGTCAATTAATGAAAGTTGTAAGAAAACTTAAGTTAAGACTTTTTGCTTCTAAATAAATTTTTTCAATTGGTTGCTTTTGCAAATCGTTTTGTCGAAAATCCTTTTCATTTTGTATTTGGGCAACCAAGTTAGAGATATTGGCTAATATTGCAGCACGGGACAAAAAATTTTACTTATTTACATTCCCATTGTCGCGAACAATTTTGTGGCCTGTTGGTGTCTATCAAGCGTATAAATAACTTTACCTTGCAAAGTGTGGCTTTGACTAAAGCTTCAAGTTTGTCAAACCTTCGGTGCATTTCTACTGCCAACGAGTGTGAAAAATGCCACCAGTAATTTCTGAGAACCACCTTTGATTTTATTTTTTAGAATTAATAAAATAAGGCAAAGCGATTTATTTGTATTTTTTTAGAATTACAGTATTTGTGAATTGATAATGATTCAACTAATTTATAAACTATGAAAAATTTTGTGTTATGTAAAAATTGATAGCGACGACTTCACCGATATTGTCCATAAAAATTGGATGATCAATTCAACAAGTTGCATGTGGCCTACATCTGAAAGCGACATCCAAAAGCTCGCAAGAAATGCCGTTTATCCATCTAGTGCAGTGTTTCTCAACCCCGAGTCCGCGTAATGTTTTGGTGAGTCCGCGAGTACATTAACTTTATAAATTTTTGTTCAATTATTATCTGTACATGTTACGCCCATTTCTATTTGTTAGGTATTGTCCGTCATTGAACTTCATCTTAATATTTCAGATAAGTTTTGCCGCCTTTTTCACGATACCGAATTTTGTAATCTTGCGCATTATGATGTCATAAAAAATTTAACAAGCTCTCTCAGAGGAAATGTGGTTTTGACCGGTCAAATATATGGTTCTGCCGTCAAAAGACGATTTTTGAGTCAGTTTATTTGAAAGAGTTTAGCCAAGTTAACTTATTTAACTTTTGTTATTTTATCCAAGTTAAGATATTTAACAAGTTAATTTAATATCTATTCATGGCAAAGCGAAAGTATATAATGGTCTTTGCATATAATGATGATTACTTGCAGCTGAGATTTACTTCCGTTGAGGTAAATGGTGAAGCAAGGCTACTTACTGTGTGTGTTATGCTAAAAAGTCTTAGCTCACAGCTCTTTAAAAGAAGCAAAACTTTGTCGGCACCTGGAAGCAAACCATGAAAAATTTGTCAACAAAACTCTTGATGTGTTTAAAGAAAAAGAACATCAGGTAAAGCGAAGTCGCATTGATTGCCCAGCTGCTTGGGGAGGAGTAGCTTACTCTCACAATAAAGCAGTGTGTGCTTCTTCCTTCGTTTCTTGAAAAATTGTTCGAGAAAAAGCACCTCATACAGCGGTGGAGAACTTCATTAAACCAGCAGCTGTAGAAATGGCCAGGATATTGTGTGGTGATGCCGTTGCTAATAAGTTAGCTATGGTTCCTTTGTCAAATGACACCATCAAGTGGCGTGTTCAAGAAATATCAGAAGGTGTTTTGCAACAAACTATTGCTTCTGTAAAGCGCAGTGGAAAATTTAGTTTGCAATTGGATGAGACAATAGATATCGGAAATGATGCACAGCTCATGATGTTCGTGCGATACCTTGACACAAACGACTATATGGAGCAGTTTTTGTTTTGCCGTCCTCTTGCCAAAAATACCAAGAGAGCAAATATTTAAGAAAGTAAATTCATTTTTTAAAAAACATCAGCTTCAATGTGTGTGTGTCTGTTTGCGAGGATGGTGCTACGTCCATGATGGGATGTAAAAAGGCTTTATGAGTTTTGTGAAAAAGGAAAATAAAAACATTTCAGTTGTTCATTGTCTTATCCAAAGAGAAAATCTGACAGCGAAAGAGATACAAGGAGACCTTGCCATAGTTTTCAAAGAAGTTGTATCTGTGGACAATTTGATTAAATCTCGTCCCTTGCACACTCGTTTATTTCATGTATTGTGTGATGAAATAAAGCTGAACACAATGGGCTTCTGTTCCATTCTAACATTCGTTGGGTATCGCAAGGAAAGGTGATGGAGAGAGTGGCTAACCTACGAAATGAAATTAGCATCTTTTTAAAAGAACAGAAACATAGATTTTTTGATCGCTTTGGCGATGACGAATAGATTGCGAAGTTGCTTTTCTTAGCTGATTTTTTATCCATGTGAACCAACTTAATAGCGCTATGCAAGGAAAAGATAAAAATTTTTTAGATGTATCAGAAGGCATTGATGCATTCAAAGATAAAATAGAATTGTGGATGCATCGAATGAAAAGTGGGAAGTTGGCTGCTTTTCCAGCATTGAATTTATTTGTTTAGGGGAAAAATATTGATTTGCACAGCATTACACGAATCTTTCTTGAGCACCTCAATGCATTTGTTTCTGAGCTGGATCGATGTATTCCTTCTCACAATTATAGCAAAATATTTAACTGGTGCGAAGTCCGTTTGAGGTGTCAGCGCTGGAGATTTATTTAGAAATGGGCTGCATTGTTGAACAGTTGATAGAACCGCAAAGTCGACATATGTGAAGAGACAAGTTTAAAATAGTTTCTCTGACTCAATTTTGGGCGAATGTTCGGTCGAAGGAACCTAATCTTTCTGATTTCTGCAAGCAGGCAACAAAAGCTCTTTTGGCTTTTCCGACTACATACTTGTGTGAGGCTGGCTTTTCAACATTGGCAATGGTTAAAACTAAGTACTGGAACCATCGGGAAGACAATGCCAGATGTGCATTGACGACCATAATTCCTGATTTCGACAAACTTATGAAATAAGTTTAGGGACAAGGTTCTTACTTAGATTTTCAGTGCATGTGTTCCCAATTAATAAACCGCTTTTGCTTTTTAACTTATTATTGTAGTGCTGAACTAAATTATTTTTTATTCCTATTTCTTGAGTCCGCAAATACTTATGCTAATGGGGAAATAGTCCGCGGGATAAAAAGGTTGAGAACCACTGATCTAGTGACTGGAAATCCTATAATTGTACTATTATTTGCAAAGCAAGTAAATTGTATTAGTTTTTACGATTTGGGGGAATAGAGCGTTAAAAATTTTTTAGTAGAATGAAATTAGGTTTTTATTTTACGGCTGTTAAATATAATCAATCATCTTTAACTATTTTATGTATAACGACAGACATTTTTAAAGAGATCAGAATTTTTAAAGTTGTTTTTTAATTGTAGCTTTCATCAGGTTTGGCAATTACCGGACTGATGGCAATCAGAGACTTTTGTGAGGCAGTAGGCTACATAAGCAATATTGTATTCGAGTTCACACAATTTTATTTCCAACTTATATAGATGAAGGCTTTTTTTTAACTAAGCAACAGATTCAATAAAAAAATTTTAGTCAATTTTTATAAAAAAAATCTCCAGGCGGATGCTTGACTTGTCGAGCAGTTTTGGGTGACAATCTTACTGTAAACCACTCGGGATACCAATGTACCAATTCCAAAACTATTTAAAGATCATTTGAGGTGCTGATAAGCAGTAGCGCTCGAGGCCAAATATTCCTCAAAATCACTCGGGGCACCAATGTAGAGTGAGCGGTTGACACACAAGCAAAACTTTAAACTTCTTTTATTGAAAGGGGCATAATTTCGATTAAATACAGAAAATGACGTTTAAATTTCAAGACACGAATTCAGGTGAGTCTCCGACCTATAACGCTGGAAGGATGAGTCTCAGGATAAGTTTTTGATCAGGTCGCTTTAATCTCTGTCAGTCTCGTTATCTCTCTCTGTCTGTTTCTCCGTCAGTCTGGTTGTCTCTGTCTGGCCAGGCGATTCGGTCCAGCGAATAAATCAACGGTGGGGAAATTGCGGCTCGCCGACCTTTCGTTTGCGGCTCTTTTAGCTAAACAATAATAACGAAATTAAACAATGTACGATTGTTATTCACTGTTGACTTTGGATCAAACGAAGATTTCTAATTAGGTGCCAAGTCGGATTATAGCGTGGAAATAAAGCATTTCTTTGTTGGTTGCTAAGGACAATTTACACTACCGCAAAAATTTAAGCAAAGCGAGCGCTATCTTTTTTTCATTTATTTCTTGCCCGCCGCAACACGCTGGTAACATTAGAATAAAAGAAACAAAGATAGTGCTCGCTTCTCTGTAATAAAATTTGTAAAATCATAATATCGTGCAATTCTTAACAAATGAAGATTTGAGAGAATTAATTCACACCGCTTTGACTCAGGGTTGCCAGATTTGCTTTTTTTCAGTGTGATTGGCATCAAAAGTTTGGTTTGGGTTTTTGGCTTCTAAACTAAAACTCTTTGTCGTTAATATATTCTTCTGTTCCTATTCCTATCTTCTTCAAAATATTCTTCAAAATATTTCCAATGATTCTTTAATTTTTTACGGTGAAATTTTCATGTCTTTCAGCGTTCACAGTAGAATAAATTTTGTTGATTATCTCCAATTATTTGGCTCAGTAGACAATGTTAGCTGCTTTTCTTTTTGAATGTTACCTTGGATTAGTCACACATGCAGGGGTGCCGGAACGTCGGAAGGGCAAGGGGGGGCAGCTTTTTCAAAGGGCACTTTCAATATTGTAAGTACAGTCATTATCACAAACATTGCTTTCTAATATTGTCAAACAATTAAACACTTCAACAAAGCCAGAGTACTGCGCGTACGTCGCATAAACACTAAAAAATAACAAAAAACAAATTATCAATTACGTAAGGGCAGGTTCAAGAATGTAACACCCGAACTTTAAACTTCGTAAAAATGGTAAAAAAAAATATGAGCAATATGATATAAGAAGAATACGATGTTACTGTTGAGATATTACAAAAAGGATTTTGAAGTACAAGGTATAGCTTTACTTTTTAACACTTCTACAACAAAACCAAAAGATGCAATATTTAGGTATAAAAATCATTTACAGGTATATGATCCTGACTATAGTGTTTTTTCAGCTAAATATAATTGGCGGTTATTAGCTGGGGGCAAAAGAAACAATTGTTCCCCCCCCTGAAAGGCGAAAGGTCTGAAAAACAGCAATTTTTTTCTACAAAATGCAAAATTTTCTTACCAGCGGCGAGGGCTTCGCCCCGCACTCCTAATTTGGGGAGTCAATACTTGTAATTTAGCAAAATTAGGCCAAAAAAGAACGATTTTCAAACGTCTTTTTGATAAATAGCAAAAGTTACAAAGAGCGATATGCTGTAGTAAAGGCTGGAGAGCCACTGTAGAAGAGCTACAGTGGCTCTCCAGCCCTGCTAGTTACAGTTTTTGTATTGCTTGTTAAAACACTAATAATTAATAATTAAGCTCCGGCTCCAGCTCCGGAGCTATCAAGTACTCATTCACTAGCTCCGGCTCCAGCTCCGAAGCTATCAAGCACTTATCCACTAGCTTCGGCTCCGGCTCTCCAGCTCTTTAATAAAAAGTAGTTTATCATTTAGTGTTTAAATCTTTTTTGCCATAAACTATTCTATTCAAACAAGAATCACGACTTCTGATTTTTACAATTATTTTAATCAAATCTGAAAGCGAGTACAAGAAATATAACTAAATGAAAATTAATTGTGGCGTTATCTAAACATTGAAAAGGTTAAATCGTAACTATTATGAATTGCAAACTCCGCACTGACAAACAGCTAAACTTTATCTTTTTAGTGGAAGACTTTAGAAGCACATGTGCGCGAAACAAAAAAACTCCCAAGAGATTTAACGCACGAGGAAATAACGAGAACGTTTGTGACAAAACATTAAGGCAATAAAAAAGATTGAGTCAGTCAAATCTTCATTCTACAATTTTAAGAGATAAATTTACGACGTAACAATCATACAAAAATTGAACCAAATAAAAAATTTAAGTTATCCAATTCTCACGGCTTACATTACGTTTTAGTCATATTAAATTTTTATACTTATTTACTCTTAATCATTGAGTGTTTAAATTAGTGATGGGATGATGCCAATTATTTTTTTTACTCCAATGCCGATTTCAACAACATTTTTCGATTCCGATTCTTTCACGAGCTAGCTAAAAAAAATGTACAGTGTAGTATAGCCTACTGCAAGTTGCTACTAACTTTTTACTGTGCTAACTGCTATCGTGCACAATCGGGTCATTTGTTAGGTCTATTGTTCATAAACAATTAAATTATTTGTTAGGTCTATTGTTCATAAACGATTAATTTTTTTTGCACTGGATAGGCCAGGATAGGCCAGCTTTGAGATTTCATGCTTGAGTAAGTGCGGACAATGGTTACAATGGAAGTGAAATTATTGATATCTTCGGTATACTAACTATCGTACTGGAATGCAAAAGGCAGTACTAGCGATAATACGTAAGGCATGCAATTAACCGAACTTGCTTCCGGAGATGGCAACATACGAATATTGTTGTCCGGTTGAAATTTTATTTTGTTTTTTAGTTTTATAGAGATAACACTGAAATTTAAAACTGCTTGTCAAGATCATCAAGCAAGAGAACTAACAGAATGGCGCGAGTAGGTTTTGAACCAAGACCATGTGGATCACAAACCTAGCGGTCTATCTACTCAACCACGCTGCCGACCACGCGACGATTATAAATGATTTATTGTCTATCATCTTCTGCATCGTCGTTCATTAAACAACATGCAAATATTTCCAATGCGCACTTTTCAAAGAACAAAAAAACACTTGTCAAGTCAAAATACATAGTTGTTAAGCTTATCGAACTAAGTCTAAAATTTAGTAATCGTCAAGTTAGACTTATTGGTAAATATTGCCGGTCGCGAAAAATTTTGTGACATGATGGTGTCTATCAAGCTTATAAATAAGTTTTACCTTCCAGTGTGGCTTCGACTGAAGCTTCAAGTTTGGCAAAGCTATCTGGCTTTGGTACATCTATACTGCCGAAGAGTGTTAAAAAAGCCTTTTGGTTTTATTTTTAAAAATTAATAATATAAAGTAATTTTTAATTTCTTATTTTAGAATGGGTGATCAATTCAACTATGTGGTCTCCATCTGGAAGCGACATCCAAAAGTGAGCTAAAAATGCCACTTATCCCTCTTGTGACTAAAAATTTTATTGCACTATTATTTGTAAAGCAAGTAAGTTATATTAGTTAAAAGTTTTTGGAATATAACATTAAATATTTTTTTACTACTGTTAAATATATCTCTATCTTTATTAATGTATAAAAGAATCAGAGTTTTAAAGCTTTTTAATTTTAATGTTAGCTTTAACCAGAGCTCAGCAATTGCTGGACCGTGGACTGGAGCCTACATAAAAAATGTTCTATTCGACTAGACACAATTTTATTCGCAGCGTATAAAAATAAAGACCTTTTTGAAAAAATCCTACTTAATCTTGTTTATTATTTTCCGAACTGAAAAAACTTTCAAGGCTCGTTTATAAAGCTAAGAACGTCCATCTAACTGCAGTCAAATTTTAAAACAGTTCTAAAACAAAAATTAACCTCTTTACGCTGTCTACTTAATTATGTCAATTCTATAATTAGAAAAAAATTTTTTCTCTTAAATGTTTTTTTAAATAATTGTAACGGTAAACGGCGCTGAAGCTGCCGATTGCCGCAAAGTGAATCGTCGATTAACGCGCTTCCAGCTTCGATGAAACGAAAAGTCAATAATAACTAAGGAAATTATTTTAATGAAAATATAATAAACCAAAGCGTTAAGAAGCGTTGAAAAGCGGTAATCTATAAATAAACAAAACAAACTAAAAATTAAACACAAAAAGAAAACACATCTTCTTGATAGGAAACGACGTGAGGCGTTGATAAAGGCTTCGGTTGCCGGATCCATCGCGACTTCGATGTGAATTGCTCTAGAAGCTAAACAAGTAAAAAGGTATGGTTGTCTTTACTTTTAGTAAAAAGTACTTGAGAACGAGAGTTGAGTACTTGTTTAACGAGCAATAGTCCGAAGTAGTCAACGTCACAGTATGCAAAAGGATGAGTATCGACTTGTAGACGCGACGGAGGAAGATCAGCCTTCTTTTGTGCTGCCGGTTTTCGTAGCGTCGTCGGCAATGCATGCAGAAATTAAGCACTCTACGAACAACAGCTGTACTTCGTAGAATCCAATAACGTTGTAATAACTGATTCAACGTCATATTTGCTCCACCATGGCCTGTAATGCAGTGACAATGAAGAACAATAAGATTGGTTAAGTGCGAGGTGTGGAGCAAGATAATTGGGTGTTTAAGATCAAAGGAAACAGAAGCTCTATCTAAACGGCCGCCTACTCTTGAAAGACCGTTCACAATAACAAAATTCAGTTTTAGAAGAGGAGATTTGGAAGGCAGAAAAAAGTTCTCATTGGTTTGCATCTTTGACATCGTCGTCGTTTGAAGGGTATCCACTCCAGGTCAGACACAAACAGGACTGGGGCCGAGGGTTTATCCTTTTACTACCCCAGACTGCTGCACTGTCTGGATCAGATGCCGGCAGTGATGTCATTAAGCCAGCATCGAGTTTCGTCATCCAAAACCGTCAGACCTCGTGCTCCATGTAGTGCCCGATGTATAGAGTACGCTGTTAGAACATGGTCTGCGGTTTGCTCAGAGGCGCCACACTCGCAATTCGGTGAAGGAGCGAGACCCCATTTGTACATGGACGAATGGAATCGCCCAACACCAGTCCGCAGGCGGTTGAGCTTAACCCAAGCTGCTCGGGGTAAACCCATTCCAACAGGCCTGGCACCGGTCTCGGGCACAAAAGCACGGAGCCTGGAAACACTTTCACAGTACTCCGTTTTCCATTTGTGATTTGTCCATTCAGAGGCGCGGATGCCAAGTCTGGCAAGGTTGTCCAAAAGATTCCGCGCACCTGGCACAAACGGGCGTCTGGATCTTAGTCTCACTTGGCGAGTATCTTTGACATGATGTTGCCGAAACAGTTCCATTATTCATATCTACAATAAGCTCAATTTCTGCTTTTTGAAGATCAGAGACAGACAAGGAACGAGAAAAATGATAGAAAGAGTTGGAATTTATTAAAAAGGTCTTAAATTTTAAAAGCCAAGCAGTGGCTTTTTTTAACTTAAATTATGAAAAAAAATATGCAACCAGCTTATCAGCTGGCTCAATCATTTCAGTAATCAAAAATGCAGATGCGGCTTTCTTATCAAATGCTTTAACATTTTCTACATCTAATGTCGTCTCTGCAAACCGGCAAGGCCAGCTGTCTGGCGATTCACTCAAAAATTCTGGTCCAGAAAGCCACGATTTAGTTTTCATTAGTTTGTCGGATCTACATCCACGACTTAAAACATCAGCGGGGTTGAGTTCACTAGGGACGTGCCTCCAATTAGAGGTGCAAGTACTTTTCGTAATAAACTTTAAATGACGGGACACAAAGAGAGGAAAACGCTTTTTTTTATTTTTTATACTTTGAAGAACTACAGCGGAGTCTGTCCAAAAAATAGCTGGTCTCAACCGCGGTAAGTTTAGTTCGTGTTTAAGAAAAATATCTATTTTTACGGCAGTCACAGCAGCAAGAAGTTCTAGACGGGGAATTAAAAACTCGTCTTTAGGAGCTAAATGAGATTTACTAATAACTAAGTTACAATTGACATGGTGATTAATATCGATCGAACGGACATAACAAACGGCGCCATACGCATGCTTAGAGGAATCGACAAAATAATGAAGTTGATAGTTTTCACTGCCTAAATTGGTATGCAAACCCATCCATCTTGGGATAGACATCGACTTCAGATGCTCCAGCGTTAGGATGCATTGTTGCCACTTATTGAATTCTAAGGAAGGAATAGGTTCGTCCCATTCTAACTCCAGCTCGCATAGTCGTCGATAGAGAAGCTTGGCTTTAACAATCACTGGGCACAGAAATCCAAGCGGGTCGAAAATGAGTAAATCGAGGATAAAACACCACATGCTTATCCGGAAGTTCTACTACTAAATAGAATCAATCAGTATTAAGGTTCCAATTTATACCCAACACACGTTCATTAGAATTTTTAGCCAGAGCATTAACTTGTAGTGATTTCGAAAGTTCATTCTCAGGCAAATGTTTTATTAGTTCAGGGCAGTTTAAGCACCAGTTCGTAAGATTAAAACTTGCCTTTGACAACAGCTACTTTAAATCTTTCATTAATTTAAGTCCGATTTCAACGTTAAGTACGCTAATTAAAAAAGTCGTCAGCATAAAAATTTTCTTCAATAGCAGAACGGATATAAGGTTCGAATTAAGCGCCAAAATCAATAGCTGCTTGACGCAACGCAAAACTTGCGCAGCACGGAGACGAGGTTGCACCGAAAAGATAAACTTTCATTCTATGCACTATACTGGTTGGCTTTTAAAATTTCCATCAGGCCACCACAAAAAAATCTAAACTGTCACGATCACGAAGTGAAACTTGAACCTGGTAGTACATCGACTCTATGTCGGCTGCCAAAGCTATTTTTTCTTTACGAAAGCAGGAAAGAATGGCAACTAAATCGTTCATCAGGTGGGGCCCCCGCATCAAAGATTTAAAGAAATACCTTTATATTCGGCACTGCAATCAAAAACCACTCTCAACTTGTAGGGTTTATGGGGGTTTACTACTGAGTGATGGGGAATATACCACACCTTCTTAAAAGTTATTTGAAAGTTATCGTGAACAAGTTCTGCGTAGTTTTTGTCTAACATTGTTTGAATTTGAATTGAATATTTCTGTTTCAGATCGCTGTTGCGCATTAATTTTCACTTTAAATGATTTAATCGCTGAAGTGCTAAATTTTTATTGTTTGGCATAACCTGATCTTCATACTTCCAGGTTAGTGGTAACTCGTAGTGGTCATCAACTAGCTTGATCGAACTTTTAAGCATTCTATAAACTTTACAATTATTCATCGAAATTGGTTTCGAATAATAATTATCTTTGTCATAACATTGAAACTGACAATTTAAAAAATCTCTCCGCGATTCATATATAAAATTTCTATCATCCTCCTCGAAATTGTCGCGTAAAGTTGAAACTTAGTAAACATTTTTATCACTACTACATACTGTACAATTAAATTTAGAACAGGGCCCAAGCAAAGACCACCCTAAAGGTGACTTCACAGCGTCGGGTGATAATTTATCCGGAGCAGATCTTAAATCTTCTAATCTAAATACTCTAGGGACATTAGCACCAATCAAAATCTGTACGTTTTGCCTGTCAAGCTTTGAAAAATTAATATCAGCCAAATAGCTATGATTGCTTAATATCTGTGATGTGAGAATTACGTTTGGCTGTACAGATGTTTCATCTACAACTGTAACGTCTGGAAGCTGGACCCAATCTCCGTCAAACAAATCTTTAACTTCCATCTCTGCAGACACAGTTCTATAAGATTTTGTCTCTGTCAACGTTTGCAATTTAAGCTGTCAACTCGTGCCGCTCAATTGCAATTCCCTTGCCAAACTACGGTCGCAAAAGCAAGCGGTAGAACCTTGATCTAAAAATGCGTATACCTCCGTTTCTTTACCTTCGCAGCGAACGCGCACCGGAACAACATTTAAAAATGCATGCTGGACATTACCCAGTCGATTTATTAAGTTGAACAGAACTACAGGCATCGACGTGACCCGTCACTTCAGTGTCAGTATTTTCATGAAGAAGAGTGTAGTGAATGTTCTTTTGCAACCAGTAATTAAACGTTTGCAACTCGATTTGCAGTAACGAGCAAAGTGGTTACCACTTAAACATTTAAAACAAAGTCCCTTTGCTTTGATAAATTTATGCTTTTCTTTGTACGTTAAATTTTTGAAGTTATCGCAATCAATTAGCTTGTGTACTTTATCACAATAAAAACATCGAGTTTTTTGCCACACTCAACGCGTCTTTTACATTTTTTGTCGTTGCAAAAACAGACGCGCTTTCGCGGCCAGGTTTGTAATTAGTTTGAAACGTTTCTCTACCAAAAATAGAATTAGCAATTCGACTTTTTTCTGTAACAAATTTAGACAAATCAAGAAACTTCGCTCTCTCACCAGTTTGTTGTTCAATTTGTACCACATATTCTACCCAAGCTCGTTTCAAACTAATTGGCAGTTTGTTAACAACGCCCTTAATCACATGCATTGAATCTAAACTCGAAACTTGTTCAATATTTTTTAGAGACACACAAGAAGTGAGACAATGATTTAAGCTTATTTTTGTCATCATCGGGAATTTTATAAACACTTTTTAATCGCTCCTCGCAACATCTAGTTATTTCATAAGGATGACCATATTCATCATAGAGAATGTCCCATGCTTTTTGAAACGCAATTACAGGCGACTGATTCGATACATAACTAAATTCAGATTGTACATGCGATTCACAATATTGATGCAAGAACGGAAATAATTCGTAATCTTCAACCTTTCCTAATACATGAGCCTCAAACTGTCTTACAAACAACCAATATTCCATAGGATCACCATTAAATTTTTTAATTACAACCGACGGCGCAGGAAGCATTCTAGAGGCATTATATTTATGAAAACTAGTTGAACAGTTAACGAGGGAGAATTAAAAGCTTCTTGTCTTTGCGCTTGCTCTGTGTTGTGAGAATCAAATTTAAACTTAAACTGACTTTCGGGTTTTTGACTAGAGCTTAAATTTTTAACTTTAATATGCGAATCTTGATAGGAAGTTCTGCGAAAGTAACGAAAAATGGTTTATCAATTTGAACAGAACTTTTGGGAATGTCAGTAAGCAGTGAAGTACGAAGCAGAAAATGATGCAATGGCGCGTTTTCAACAGTCGTAACATTTTCACAAAACGATTTGGAATAATCACGTATTTTTAAATGCGACGTTTTTCGTGTTCGAGTGCAACCCTCTGCATTTCCACAGCTTAATTCTTCCCAAGATTCTGCCTCGATCCTTGCCAATTCTTCATTGCGCTTTTTATCTAGTAAAACTCGTTCGAGTTCATCGTCCTCCTTTTTCATTTGTCTATTTACTTCTTCCATGGCTTCATTAGCCCGTTTTCTTGCTTCTTCGGCTTCTCGCTCAGCCTTTTGTCTTGCTTCTTCAGCTTCGCGCATAAGCTTTCGTTTCATCTCTTCAGCTCTTTCTCTAGTTTTTTTGTCTCGTTTCGTAAACTCTGGCACTTTCTTGCTGGACAGCTGCCGTCGCAATTTTTAATTTTACAAGTGACCTTCGTTTCTCGCCATGAATCGCACTAGAAGTAGATTGACTACCAGTTCTTACCGAGGAGCATTTACGCGAAAAAGCGCGACTCTCTTTGCTTAACTTATCCTCAGTATCTTTTATCCAGTGTTGAACATGATCTTCAAACTGCTGTTTCTCTACAACAATGCTGTTCTTACTAAAATTTAAATTCGAGACTACTTGTTCATCAAGAGCTTCCAACAAATTAGTCAAATTTTCAAAGCATTGACGAATATCAGATAAAAGAGTTAACAGCGGTTTATAACCCTCGGGCTTCAACAATATCATCATCATAATCATCATCATTTTTATTTTTGTCACCCTTCATACAACAATAAAAGAAAAAACATATAAATATATATATTAATAATAATACGAATAATAATAATAATAACTTCGCAGAAAAAAAAAAAAAAAACGAAGGTGACAGGGAAGATGCAAATAGACCTTACGGTCATCTAGTCAAGCAACCACCCAATGTCAGACAAATTTAAAAAAAAAAAAAAAAAAAAATAATTATATTCTTTAGCTCTCTGAATCATCTTGTGTTTGTTATCTAAAGAATTGTAAGTAAACCGTTTTGTTTTCGTAAAATGAAAGAAGATATTTCTTATAGTTATTTTTGAATATATTGTAAGTGGCTCTTTTATTTCTTTTGGTATAAGATTCCAAATTTTGACTCCCTGGTATTTTATAACCGTTGTAATCTATTATTACGATATTTAGGAATATAGAAATTATCCTGTTCCGCCGATAGTCTTGTGCTTCGGTTTGATACTTGATTGGTTTTTGGAAAAAGTTAGAGAATGGGGTGGGAGTTAATGTTTTGTTGCAGTTGAACATAAATATGGCAATTTTCATGTTTATAAACATCTTGAATTTGCAAAATATTTAATTGTGTATGAAGTGGTTTAGCTGGGCTTCGATATGGCGCATTACAAATAGCCTAAAGTGCTTTGTTTTGCACTTTTTGTAGTTTTTGAAGGTAAGATAGATATGTTGAGCCCCAAATAGAAATTCCATAAGTCAAGTGTGAATGGACAAAAGTATGATATAATTGTAATAAATTTTGCTTAGGTAGGATTGTTTT